>JAPXFY010001967.1:27500-30778 GCA_030674185.1 Monoplex corrugatus | reverse complement strand
ACCAGTTGCGGTCACCATCATCGAACTGATATCATCTGCCTCATCACATTTATTCCGTATTCTCTTTTATCTCATTCACAGGAGATAACTAATCTCTCTGTATATCTACGACCTTCCCCTTCTACTAAAAGCCTGCTTATCTGCTCATCCCTTAATGATGGACAGGAAGGCACGGATATAGATAATTGAGTGAACCGTAAACCATGATAGTGTTTGCATCAGTTCACTCCCTTTACCCGCTGGCCATTGCTCAAGGCCCCCATCGCTCCTTCACCAATTTGCAAAGTCCACTTCAATCATAAACCGCTGACATGTATGGCATAGTATTTACATTCCCAGTCGTGAACTTCAAATTCCATGTGAAATTCTATTGAAAATCATTCATTTTCGCTGTGACATTACACAATATACATACGAATAAGCGCATCTCAATCCTGGTTTTCAGCAACGACAAAAGATAGATTCGTATGGAGGGCCATGATCTCCAAAGCCATGCAGCAGGACACATGATGATGATGATGAGTGTTGGAAATGGACAGCTACTTACGCGATCAGTGATCATCTAGCATTAAAAATGATTTGACTGTGATTCCGCTGTTTCTTATTAATGCAATGAGGGTCAGAAGAAGAAAAATCAAATTGTAAGCCCATTTGACTACGAGAGTGCTACCAATGGCGAGTTTTCGATAGAAACATAAACCACGCTTTCGCGTTATTGTTAGCATTTCCTCAGCATAAGTTTGTAACGTTACCCCATAATTTGGAGAACTACAACTGACGCGAAAAGGCCTGTTAGAAATGATTGCCATGCTATAATTTATGAAAATTACTCCTTTAGCAAAATGATCTGAGGTCTCTGCATGTGGCGATATCTAGCGGTCAGTGAACAGTTAACAAGAAACACCTCGAGTGTGCAGATAGGACCCGGAGCACCAATGCCTCTCCATTCTCTGGACAAACAACCGCCCAAGCTCCTGACGCCACTCGATAGTCATTTCATCAAGTAAAAGGGGTTGTCCATGCGTTGCATTACCTATTCGGACCCAGTCATCAGTTACCGTGTTTACGAACCAAATGGCAAGGTGGGGGAGATGACAAACCCCGGGACATAGCCACACACGGCGCACCAGCCACGAACAGTCTGATGCCTGGGGGTCTGAAGATAATGGTGATAAGATGGAGAACATGCCCACCAATAATACCTGACCCTTGGAGCCCATATGTCCTCTTGTAATTTGATGGGATTTTTTTTCGTCCCATTTTCTACGCCACTTTAATGGCCACAGAAGCTGAAACAGTTTTTATTATTCGATGATGAGATGATGTCGATGTGGATGATAATCATGATGCTATGGAGTTCCATCTAGGATTGAGACTACGTGACAGGGTTGCACACTACGCTTATTATCATAATATAATTATCCTGACATCAACCAGGCCCGAGAGATACAGACACTTGCGGTGTTGGTCAGAAGATTTGAGCAACACCCTCAATGACGCATGGGCGAAGTGGATGAGACTCGACTGTGGGGTTCCAGTCTTCCCAATGAGCCCATAGCACGCCCAACTCTGGGTAGGAGCCGGTTAGAACCGAAAAATCTCACAATGATTTTTTGAAGGTACTGATGGGGGTTCGAACACACAACCTTCCAGTCGGTAGTCCGTTGCGTTAACCACTACGCCACGGTGACTGGCTTGTAATTTGATGTTGGTAGATGGCAGGTAGTAAGAGTGATCTCTTGTGTGACCCTATCTCATCCTGTGTTCTTATGTTGGTAAAATGTAAGAGTGAAGGGAGTAATGGAAAGATGCGTTTCTAAATAATTCTGCACGGTGCCTTAACTCTGTTGTGACTGCACTTGCCACAGCTGAGCTCTCCTGCTGGCCTAGGGCTGCCACAGTGAAATTACTGAGAACTGTATCCTTTGAGCCATTTTCCATCGATTTTAGACAAAGAAACCGGCAAAACGTAGCTGAAGCGTTCAACGGAAGTTCCCTCCACAAGGGAAGCAGCTGCCAAATACTAAATCATTAGCATAATAATAATAATAATAATAATAATAATAATAATGTTTATTTGTATAGCGCATATTCCATATAAAAACATGCTCACCAGCGCTTTACATTTCGCAAGAAAGGCAAAAGGTGATAAAAAATGGTCACAATTACATACACAAAAGATAACAACAAACATTAAAGCTATACAAGTAAGAAGACACATAAGAAACCACAGAATATTAAAATTTAAACACTGACTTAAAAGTAGAGGGAGTTATATACCCTTGACCCTCTGTTACTATAATCGAAGTAGCCCATCCTCAGTGAGAGCTCAGCTGTTACTTCAATCGAAGTAGCCCGTCGTCAAAGAGTTAACATGTCTTGAAATAGGAATACATTTCATTTCTGTTTCCGGTTAACCTTGAAACTGTCCTGTCATTAAATAAAACGACACTTGTACAAAACCGACCTGCCATTATACATAACTTGTATTAAATGATCCATTGAAAGCGACAGTTGTACAATAACGACTTGTCTTTGTACATAACTTGTATTAAATGATCCATTGAATACGACAGTTGTACAAAACCTACCTGCCATTGTACATAACTTGTATTAAATGATCCATTGAAAACGACAGTTGTACAATAACGGCCTGTTTTGTACATAACTTGTATTAACTGATCCGTTGATAACGCCCTGTCTGTGTACATAACCTGTATTAAATGATCTATTGAATACAACTATCAAGTCTTAGTATAATTTCCCTACAGGGAATTGACAGACCATGGTTTGATAGCAGTTTTCGGCTTGAATTCCATGTTGTACCTAAGTGATCATAAAATCTGCGTAACAAAGACGGCCTCCCAATCGTTAAGACATGGAAACAAACCAAACTCATAATATTCATGTAGGCATAAAGTATAAAATATCCCCACAGTAACTGGACAAGTGTATTTTTTGCTCGCTTGATCGTTGCAACTTCCCTTCAGTATGGGCGTCTAGCAATTTGGCAACGTGGCGTAAGATCTTCCACGCATATACGTCGACCCCAGAAAATGGAGAAAGTTATAGCATAATATGATTTGAAGAAGCAGTCTCAGGTAACTTAGGCCTGTTTTTTTATATATGATTTAATGCCCTTACTTATATTTAAATTTGCACTCAGATATGCTTTTTTAAATCCTCTGTGTGATAAATTGGACGGAGTGGTCAACGCCAGGGGCATATCTTTAGATCATGTGCGGGAATGCATTGATGTGTGTACTTCATTTTTATTT
>JAPXFY010001967.1:22500-25000 GCA_030674185.1 Monoplex corrugatus | reverse complement strand
GTGCTTTCTTCAGATAGAAGATGACGCACAGAACTGATCCGTCGAAGTTCTAAGTAACAAGCACGACAGACAGAGGATACCTGGCTGTGGAAGGAAAGAGTTTGGTCCAGTACAACTCCAAGATTACGCACGGATGTGGAAGTGTGGATTACCGAGTCTTCAAGCTGGATAGAAACAGGGATAGGCACAGTAGACAGAAGTCGCTTTGATGCAATAAATATAAATTCTGTTTTGTCATTATTCAGCTGGAGTTTGTTGCATGTCATCCAAGACTTTATGTCAGAAATGCAGAGCTGTGTGCGTTGAATTATAGAAGGGATAGTGGAGGGATGGCCAGACATGTAGATTTGGTTGTCATCAGAAAAACAGTGATGGGATATGTGATGATGGGCTACAATGTCAGAGATGGGCTGAGTGTACAAAATAAAGAGAATAGGGCCTAAGACAGAGCCCTGAGGAACACCGTACTTCAAGATGGTAGGATTAGAAGAGACACCATTTATGGAGACAACTTGTACACGACCAGAAAGGTAGGATTGAAACCATGACAGAGCAATGCCAGAGATACCAAAAATATTCTGAAGTCGAGGAAGAAGAGTATTGTGATCAATAGTGTCGAAGGCAGAAGAGAGATCAAGAAGAGAGAGAAGGGACACCTGACCATTGTCTAGAGTAGATAGCAGATCATTCACAATCTTCAAAAGAGCAGTCTCTGTACTATGACCAGAGCGATAGGCAGATTGCAAAGGATAGAGAAGGCTGTTGCAATCCAGGTGTTCCTGGAGTTGGAGAAGTGCGATCTTTTCAATAATCTTAGAAAGAAAGGACAGATTGGAAACAGGACGGTAGTTTTTCAGGTTTTCAGGATCAAGGGAGGGTTTCTTTAGAAGAGGTTGAACAATAGCTGTCTTGAGAATAGAAGGAAAACATCCAGAAGTGAGAGAGTCATTTACAATGACAGTGATGTAGGGAAGCAAATCGTGAATCAATTGGGATAAAAGAACAGATGGAAGGGGATCAAGTGCACATGTCTTTATGGTAGTTTTATGAATAACTTCACTGACAACAGCTTCAGTCACAGGCTTAAATTCATTAAACAGGTTTCCAGTGAAAGAGTCATAGGGAACATCTGGTAACATTGCTGATTGAGAGTCGAGGCTTGAACGAAGATCTTCAATTTTGTTACTAAAAAAGTCACAAAATTTCTGTGGTAGATTAGAGGGATAGACAGGCGAAGGAAGTGGGGATGATTTTATTCTCCCCATGAGTGCATTGGTGACCTTGAACAGTTGTTTTGTTGTAGTACATGCAGTAATTTTTAAATTATAATATGCTGACTTGGCTTGTACTAAGGTATTTACTAAATTGTTAGCAGCACGCATTATCTGTTTGTGAATTTCTAGTCCACTTTTAAGCCATTGTCTCTCAGCCCTTCGTCTTGCACGCTTAGCATCCAGAAGGAAGGAAGGAAGAGGAAGGAAGGAAGAAAGGAAGGAAGAAGGAAGGAAGGAAGAAGGAAGGAAGGAAGAGGAAGGAAGGAAGAAGGAAGGAAGAAGAAGGAAGAAGAAGGAAGAAGGAAGGAAGGAGAAGGAAGGAGAAGGAAGAAGAAGGAAGGAAGGAAGAAGAAGAGGGATAGAAGGTGGAAGAAATATCAGATTAATGCATCTAATATGTCTGTTGCACTGAGGGAGACTGGTTCCTGTGTCATATGTATATTTTACTACGTTTAGTTCCCTACTTGAACTATTTCCAATGGTCAGACAAATTCACTTAACCACAGTCCAGTTTGTCATAATCCTACTATTTCCATTTACACACAGTTATTTTTCAGGAAAAGACAAGCAACATTTAGAGGACATTTTATGAATCAAGCGAAATTAGAGCACCTAGTCACAACAGGAAAGCTGGAGGGAAACAGGACACCACGTAGACCCAGGGAGAGAATATTTGATGGACTTGTAGGGTGGCCGAAGACAGAGAGGGTGTGAGATGTAGCTGCAGCGACAAGGGATATATTCGCATGAAGGCCTTAGTCGCCAACGCCTTGTGGCTGGGTACATAATGACGAGGATGATGATAACTGTTACTTTCATTTACCTCGATTATTTCTTAACCACTCATCCCCCACCGCCTCCACAACAATCCCCCCTTTGCAATCATTGACGAACTTGCCAGGGGAGGAAGGTGTTTGGTGCAAACCCATTAAAGGCCCACTTCTTCTACTCGTTGTTCTTCTTGTAATACTTCTTGTTCTCCTTCATCTTGTTCTTCTTGGTTTTTCTGGTTCCAGTTTCTTCTTGCCTGACAAAAGCACAGAGTGTTACAATCACCAGAACCCTTGAGCAAACACCAGGACTGCAGTCACGTCCGCTTCTGTTTGTTTTCAAATGTGGCACTGCTTCCCCTCCTCCTCTTTCTCTGTCTGGAATTCTCTCTCTCTCTCTTTCTTTCTCTCTCTCTCTCTCTTCTCTCTCTCTCTCTTTCTCTCTGTCCCCCCCCT
>JAPXFY010001966.1:17500-20000 GCA_030674185.1 Monoplex corrugatus | reverse complement strand
GATTGAGACTGCGTGACAGAGCTGTACTCTACGCTTACTATCATAATATAGCCTGGGACACAGCCACACAACACGCACCAACCAGGTCCAACCCAGCCTTCGGACCAAGAGAAAATGGAAGATGTGTGTGGAAGATGTGCTTGCGGCGACAAGGTGTGCTTGCGGTGTGTCTGCGGTGTTGGTCAGAAGATCTGAGTAACACCCTCAATGACGCATCCGCCAAGTGGATGAGACTCGACTGTGTGGTCCCAGTCTTCTCAATGAGCCCATAACTTGCCCAATTCTGGGTAGGAGCCGGTTAGAGCCAAAAACTCCCACAATGATTTTTGAAGGTACTGATGGGGATTCGAACCCACAACCTTCCAGTCGGTAGTCCGTTGCGTTAACCACTACACCACGGCGACTGGTTGACCTTTCACTTTTCATTATGTAAATATTTATAATCATCCGAAGCAGTATGTTGAAACGTTCAGCTTGAGATTTCGTAGGTACTGTTGTGTGTTTGTGCTGTTTTCAGCGAAATATGTATACCTCCACCCTGTGGGGATGCCGGGGGTTCTTTCAGTATAAATAGTATCCCCGCCTTCTGGAAATTCTGTGCTAGAAATTTCCTCTCTTCTCTCACTCTCATTGTTTCTGCCTTGTTCCTTTGCTTTCTGTCATTTCTTCCCGTCAATTTCTGCCTTGCTGATCCATTCACCTGTATGTGTTCGATAAAGTCTTACGAACTTTCTTTTTAGGAGCAATAATTGGGTGTGTGTATTAAGTGCATTTTTGGCTCTAGGGAAATCAGATACCAGGAAGCAACTTTAGGTAATTTAGGCCGATTTATATATATATATATTTTAGTGTCCTTAGTTATATCTAAATTCGTATTCAAGTATGTTTTGTTTTTTTAAATCCTCTGTGCCATAAATTGGACGGATTGGTCAGCGCTACGGACATCTCGTTGGATTATGTACATGGATGCATTGATATGCATATTTCATTTTTTTTCCTTTTTTTCCTGTTGAAATATGGTATTGTTCTTGTTCTTGTTGTTTAGTGTCCACAATCAGCGCGTTGATTATTCTGACACTATCACACGGGAGGGGGGGGGGGGGTACGCCTACTTCTACTACTACTGGTGGAGTATGCGAGCTCCCGACGTGAACACGCCAGGAGACGCGGCTCCAACCACAGCTTCAGTCAAAGATTCGTTCCACTCAGGGATGGTTCGCGGGAGGAACGAATACATTCTGTAATCCCGTGAACACTGAAGTCTAGCAAGCTGCCTTGAGTGTGCTCTTCTGTCCCTCTCCTTTGGTGCTCTCAACTTTGATTCCTGGGATTTGTGTATTTTGCCAAAATCCACCTGGACCATGTTGTTAATAATTGTGTACATCATGGTGAGCCTTGCGATCTTATGTCGGCTTTGTAGAGATATTGTTAAGTGTTTGATTGATTGATTTGGTTCAGTTTTTACATCGGCATCCACTTCAAGTGATATGGCCGACGGGGATAACCATCCCAGGGAAGTGGGGGAAGGGGGACTTATCTAATCCTATACTGACACCACCAGAACAACAATGCTGTTAAGATGGGACAGTGAGAAGGCCAGTTTCAGAATAGCGCACCCCGGGATTCGAGCCCATAACCATTAGCATGTGAATCCGACGCTCAACCAACTGAGCTATTGAGGCCAGTATGGTGTATGTTTTGAAACGGTTATAGCGAAAACATCACGAGAAACCTAGAAGAAGACACTGGATTAAAGGTTGGAGGGAAAATGATAAACAACATTCGATACGCAGATGACACCGTGCTAATTGCAGAAAATGAAAGGGACCTGAAAAATCTTGTGAATATACTAGAAATAGAAAGCAAAGGTAAGGGGCTGGAACTAAACAGCAGGAAGACTGAAGTCATGGTGATCAGTAAAAAACATGAAATCCCCTCATGCAAAATAACAGCAAATGGCACAACCTTGACACAGGTTGATAAATTCAAATACCTGGGAACGGTCATTTCATCAGACGGCAGATGCACATCAGAAATAGCTGGCAAAATCGGCCAAGCCAAAACAACATTCAAGATGACAAGCATTCTTACCAACAAATGCCTGTCAATTAACATCATGAAGAAAGTTCTTGAATGTTATATAGAACCCAATACTGTTGTACGGTTGCGAGGCGTGGACAGTCAACAAACAAAGCCAGAACAAGATCGAGGCAGCTGAGATGTGGTTTCTAAGAAGAATGTTGAGAGTTCCATGGACAGCAAAGAAAACAAACGAGACAGTCTTGATGGAGGCAGACACAAGTAGATCACTCATAAGGAAGATTAGGAAAAGACAGGCAGCATTTATAGGCCATTTTATGAGGAAGGGGGTTGGAGCACCTGGTCACAACGTGAAAGCTAGAGGGAAAGAGAGCACCAGGTAGACCCAGGATGCTGGACGGACTTGCAGAGTGGCTGGGGACGAGGAGGGTGGGGGAGATGCTAGGGGCAACGAGAGATA
>JAPXFY010001966.1:7500-12500 GCA_030674185.1 Monoplex corrugatus | reverse complement strand
GCATGGCGTCTATTTTAGTAGTATGGTTTAGGATAAGACGTATGGGGATGTGATCTGATCCCAACAAGTCATCCTCTGTTTGCCACGTGGCGTTTGGGGCTAGGGATGGTGAGATTAAAGTGAGGTCGATAGCTGTGGGTCTGTGGGTTGGTATATCGGGGATCCGGGTAACGTGTCCGTTGTTAAGTAAATATAAATTGGAATCTACAATATTTTCGATCAACCTGTTGCTTGTTATGTTTGTACAATACTTTTCCCAAAATGGGGCATGTGCATTAAAATCACCTCCAATTATCCACTTGTCGTCCTGATCTTGAAAGTGTCTTAACCATTCAGTGTTCACAGAGTCTGGGCCTCTTGGTAAGTATACAGAGGCCATATTCACAACTAACGATGAGGAAAATTTTATAATGATTGCACATGATGAAATAAATGCGGTAGATTTAGGTACTGGCGATGTTCGTTCACAATAGTTCAGTCCTTCCCGAATGTATATAGCTGTTTGTATACGGCCACCGTCATTTACAGAGTCACATATTGGTGGATAATAAAAACCGGATATTTTAGGTAATTTGGTTTTGATGGTATTCAGCGACTGTAGAAGCATGACATGGACGTTTTTAGAAGAGAGATAGTTACTCAAATATGAGATGTTTTTAACAATGGAACGAGTGTTCCACTGAAAAATGTTGATATCACTTACTACACACGTCTTCATGAGGAACGGTTGATAAACTTTAGAACAATATGGTAAGTTTAGATAATTAAATATTCATTTAACTTGGAATCAAAAGGTACAAATAGCATAAAAACGAAGTAGGTAAACAAGTAAATAATTAAGTAAAACAATATAGTTGAGAGCTGAACGAAGAGGAACTGAATCTGGGTTGAATCTAAAATGACCAGGGAGAGAAGAAAAACTGAGAGTGGAAGCCGGGTCTTTGTTGATGTCGTTGCCGGTTTGATCTCCTCCTCGGTTTTTCCCAGAAAAGCTGATGGATTTGCCTCCCTAAGTTTCTGGCCAGAACGCTCGCCCCTCTGGTGGTTGGATGGACGTCGTCCTGGCTGACTTGAGTGTGACTGATAGTTTGGAGATTATCATTAAGTGTAACAGAATCATAGAGCAAGCCAAAGAACAACACTGGACGTCTTTTTGTAAATGTGAAGTAAATGACCACAAAGACATGATAAAGATTTGGGAAAAATTAAAATTAATGAAAAACGGGATTAAGTTGCCATCAATTCCAGTAAAGCTAGAAAATAACCCTTTTCCTAGCTCACTGGAAAAAACAGAAGCTTTTGCAGACGTGTTTGCTGAGACCTGTCGTGTAGAAGGACTTCCTGTCTCTAGTAGAGACTATAGGGAACGAGAAGAAAAGAAAGATTTATATAAGGATCCTGCCTCTGACAATACTCACTACATAAATGCATCACTCACACTTCAAGAATTAAAAGATGCCATTCAGTCCCTTCCAAGTAAAAAAACGTCAGTTGGACTAGATGCAATTTCCAATGAGATGCTGAAAAATTTACCAGAAAATTTTATAATTTTGCTACATGACATATTTAAAAAATGCTGGAATAGTGGGAAAATGCCCAACAACTGGAAAGAAACAATAGTGGTTCCTGTACTAAAATCAGGTAAATGTAATACCAATCTGAAAAACTACAGGCCAATTGCATTAACATCACACATATGTAAACTAATGGAGAAAATAATCTTAAAGAGACTGATGCACTATTGTGAAAAGAATAAAATAATACCAGTAAATCAGGCAGGATTTCGAAAAGGCAGGTCACCAGTAGAAATCCTAACAAAGCTAACTACTAACATAAAACAACAATTTGCAAGACGTCAATGTGTTTTAGCTACATTTTTTGATATAACGAAAGCATACGATCAAGTGTGGCACTCCAGATTGTTATTTAAATTTAAAAGTATTGGGCTGACAGGTCACATTTTTGACTATGTTAAGTGTTTCTTAGAAAACAGAGTATTTCAAACGAGGATTGAAAATGTATATTCCACGAAACGAATTCTTCAAATGGGTATCCCTCAGGGATCCGTTATAGCTCCCCTTCTTTTCATGATATTAATGCATGACTTACCCAGTAAAGTATCTAAGCATGTAGTTTTAGCTCAATATGCTGACGATTTATGCATGTGGATGCAGGTAAATATGAAAAGGAAAACTCCTTTGCGCTGTATTAATTATACACGCAAATGCTACCAATTAGAACTTGATAAAAAAGCACGATACATGGTAGAAAATGGGTTACATCTATCCCTGGAAAAATCAAAAATAGTTTTATTTAATAATGGAGCTAACCCAGTAAATATTCCCACTTTCAAACTGGGAGATACTCTTCTTCAGTTTAATGAGTCAATTAAATTCTTAGGAGTTTTTCTTACGGCAAAATTATCTTGGAATCAGCATATTGAATACTTATTAACCAAAGCTCAAAAAAGTTTAAATTTCTTAAAAAATAGTTCGCAAACAGGCATGGGGTCAAGATTCATCAACACTTGTTCATCTTTGTAAATCGCTAAATTAACCTATGCCTAAGAAATCTTCTTCAGTGCACCGAAACACTTACTGAAAAGACCGCAGAGCATAGATTGTAAAGGTTTCAAACTTGCACTGGGTCTTTCACTGCATGCATCCTGTCTTCGCACATATAATGAAATCAAACTGTTGCCACTTGATGAGCAAAGGAAAGTCGCTTCTACTAAATTTTTGTTAAGACACAACACCGTAGAAAACATCTCTGAAACAGATACCGACTTTCCAAAAAGAGCTAAATCAATATCTTCACAGGTCACTCTTGCAACATACACATCTGACGTCATGAAAGGCTCAGGAATTGATCTACACGTAGATTCTGTATCTATAAGACCTTCCTTTTCGCCAGTACCCAGTTGGGAACTCCAAAGAGCACAATTTGACGTACACCACACTAATTTAAAAAAAGGAGACAATATAAACTTACTGGCAAGTCAGGTTAATTGTCATATAGACGACTTATATTCCGATCATTTGAAAATTTACACTGATGGATCAGTAATTGAAAGAAAAGCAGGCTCAGCGTTTTTAATACCTGCTCTCAAAATTGAAAAATCTTTCTACATAGGACTTGATAAATCTGTCTTTACAGCTGAACTCTTTGCAATATTAATGGCTTTAAACTTTATGATAAGTCTTCATAGGACAATTTTTCAAACACTTTTTTGCGTTGATTCAAAATCAGTACTTCAGGCTCTTGAATTATCAAAATTACAAACAAGATCAGAAATGATTTTGGAAATTAGTCACTTGATTCATAATTTATCTTTAAGAGGCACTGATATTACTTTCTGCTGGATACCTTCTCATAGTTCTTTTCGTTATAATGATAAAGTTGACAGGGCTGCCAAACGGGAGCTAATAACTCACCAGATTCAAACAATATCCAGCTTTCTCTCTCGTTGCATGAGAATTACACTTTAGTAGACAACTACGTCTGGAAGCAGTTCCAATTAAAACAGAAAAAGTATGATAAATGTCACATGAACTTTGAAGTTAGCAAAATACTTAAGCAGCTTCATGCCAGCAGAATTATACAATCCCTTATGTATAGATGGAAACTTGATGCATTCAAAACAAAATACACCAAGAACATAGTATGTCTGTGTGGAAAGAAGATAACACATAGTCATATTCTTTCTTGCGTTAAGGTAAAACGACATATTCCAACACTATCTATGAGTACAGTTTCTGATATATTTGCCTCATCATCATTACTGTATGAATTTTTTGTTAGCCTGTCAAAAAGTCCTATAGCGAATTACCTTTAAAATGTTATTTCACTTGTTCACTGTTATGGTTAGTCAATTATTAGTTTTATTTTTTTCTTCGTTTCTTCCAGATATTTATCAATTTTGTTTGTTAGTTTGTTTGTTTAAATCGTAAATTATGGTAACATTATTTGTTAGTTTTACCTTCCCCTCTTCAAAACAGTTGTTTTCTGGATCATCTTTTCTCAAGTTCAAAATTGACAATTTTCAAATATTCTCTTCACTCCTCCTCTTATCACCCCCCCCCCTTTTTTTTTTTTTTTTGGTCTAAAATCACTTTAGTGAATAGACATTAAATCAAAGACCACCACACACACACACACAAACGCAAACACACACACATACATACACACACACGAACACACACGCACATACACACACATGCACACACACACACACACACACACACACATACACACACACACACACACACACACACACACGCACACACGCAAAGAGATATACGGACACAGATATTTACTAAAAGACACACAGACAGACAAACAGACACACAGGCAAAGCGACACAGAGACAGAGACACAAAGAGGCATTAAGAGATACACAAAGAGAAAAACATAGATACAAACAGAGACAGAAAGGCAAACAGACACACAGACAAAGAGATACACAAAGAGACACATAGACAAAGAGATAGACAGACACCCAAAGAGACCCATGGATACTCAAAGAGACACACAGACAAAGAGATGTACAAAGAGATAGAGAGATAGATAAAGAGACACACAGACGGAAAAAGAGGCGCACAAAGGCACACAGAACACACACACACACACACACACACACACACACACACACACACACACACACACACACACACACACACACACACACACACACATACACACACACACAGAAAGACAGAGAAACAGACACACACAAACACACACACAAAGAGATACACAGAAAATAGGGACACACACACAGAAACAGATACACATACACCTCCCCCCCCCCCCCCTATCAACATGAAACAATCTGTACCCCCTTCTCCCCCTTTCTTCTGTCTTTCTTTAACCCTTTCACTCCAGCAGTTTACCCCCCCCCCCTTGATCTTTCACTCCCTCACCCTATCCACCAGCTTCCTGCAGGAGGAAGCTGGTGGATAGGGTGAGGTAGTGAAAGGGTTAACTTTTTGTTTTGTTAT
>JAPXFY010001966.1:2500-5000 GCA_030674185.1 Monoplex corrugatus | reverse complement strand
GATTGACATTTAGTTTGGGTCAGAGTTTGGGAGAGACAGAGGAAAGGGAGGGGCGAGAGAGAGAGAAAGGGAGGATGGGAGAGTGGGAGGGAGGGAGAGAGGGAAATGCATGTGTGTGTATGCATATGTGTATACACACACGCACACACACACAAACATGCTACATTTATACGTATATATATATGTGAGTGTGTGTGTTTGTGTGTGTATGTGTGTGTGTGTGTGTGTGTGTGTGTGTGTGTGTGTGTGTGTGTGTGTGTGTGTGAGTGTGTTTCTTGTGTGTTTGTTTGTTTGCTTGCTCGCTTGCTTGCTTGTTTGCTTCTTTTCTATTTCTTTCTATCTTTCTGCACTCAGGGAGGTTACCTTTGTGCTCATCATTTTTCTTCTCTTGTCCCATCGTTGATTTTAGTGATTTTATTTAGGATTATTGCACACTCAGGGAGGTTACCTTTGTGCTTACATTTCTCTTTTTCCCGTCCTGTTTTTTACTCCATCTTAATTAATGGCCACAGAAGCTGGAACAGTTTTTACAATGGGATGATGATGATGATGATGATGTCAATGAGGATGATAATCATGATGCTATGGAGTTCCATCTAGGATTGAGACTGCGTGCAGGGCTGTATTCTACGCTTACTTTCATGATATATCCTAGCGTCTTGTTTTTTTTTTTTTCGTCCCATATTTTACTCCACCTTAACTAATGGCCACAAAAGCTGGAACAATTTTATAATGGGATGATGTTGATGATGATTCGATGAGGATGATATTCGTGATGCTATGGAGTTCTATCTAGGATTGAGACTGCGTGACAGGGTTGTGCTCTACGCTTACTATCATAATTATTATATCCTGGCGTCAACCAGGCCCGAGAGATACAGACACTTGCGGTGCTGGTCAAAAGATTTGAGCAACACCTTCAATGACGCATCCGTGAAATGGATAACACTCGACTGTGTGGTCCCAACCTTCCCAATGAGGCCATAGCACGCCCAACTCTGGGTAGGAGAAGAAAAAAAATCCCAGAATGGTTTTTGAAGGGACTGATGGGGATTCGAACCCACAACCATCCAATGGGTAATCCGTTTCACTAACCACTACACCACGACGACTGGTTTGATGTTGGTGATGTTGTTCGTACAGGAGATGGGTGGTCTGCCCGGATTTATTTTGGCCTCACGCTTTATCTTGCATAACTGTCACTAGTGTTTGTTCTTGGTGGTTTGGATTCGAACCCACAACCTTCCAGTCGGTAGTCCGTTGCGCTAACCACTACGCCACGGCGACTGGTACCATATAATCATTTATAACCACATATCTACTGCAGACGACTGTTGGGGCTGGTGGTCACATACGAGAATGTCAGTGCTGAGATGGCGTGTCAAGACTTGATTGTAAGACGTGACATCATAAAGCATTATTCTTCTTGTTGGCAAACTCAGGTACAGGAGTGGTGTTGAAAGAGGAACAGGAAGAGAAGAAAAAGGAGTAGAAAAAGAAGAGAAAAAGAAGGGGAGAAGGAGAAGAAGAGGAGCAGAAGACGAAGAAGGAGGAGAAGGAGAAGAAGAGGAGCAGAAGACGAAGAAGGAGGAGAAGGAGAAGAAGAGGAGCAGAAGACGAAGAAGGAGGAGAAGGAGAAGAAGAGGAGCAGAAGACGAAGAAGGAGGAGAAGGAGAAGAAGAGGAGCAGAAGACGAAGAAGGAGGAGAAGGAGAAGAAGAGGAGCAGAAGACGAAGAAGGAGGAAAAAAAAAAAAAAACCAACAACAAAAAAAACATGTGCACACATCACTATGAACATGACTTTCAGATTCGAACCCACAACCTTCCAGTCGGTTGTCCGTTGCGCTAACCACTACACCACGGCGACAGGTATCATATAATCATTTACAACCATTCAGTATCAAACACCTTACTCTGCACGTTTTGAAATGAAAGGAATCAATATGTATATAGGTTTGTATTTCAACAGTTTCCACGTGGACAGAGGAGAAAAACAAGACTGGGACTGGGGGAACATGTTTGATTTCAAAAGATTACGTTCAACAGCCGTTAAGTTGTGATTTTCAGTTTTGTTATGGCGAGGGTGAGGGTGCGGGGTCCGGTAGAGAGAGAGAGAGAGAGGGAGGGGGGGGAAGAAGAAAAGGACATAAACAGACTAGACAGAGAAACACATACGACAAACACCTCCACACACACACACACACACACACACACACATACACACACATACACACACACACACACACACACACATATATATATATATATATATGTATATATATAGAGAGAGAGAGAGAGAGTGAGAGAGAGTGAAAGAGGGAGAGAGAGAGAGAGAGAGCGAAACAGAGAGTGAAAGAGGGAGAGAGAGAAGGGAAGAGAGAGAGAGAGAGAGAGAGAGAGCGAAAGAGAGAGTGAAAGAGGGAGAGAGAGAGGGGGAAGAGAGAGAGAGAGAGACAGAAAGAGAGAGAGAGCGAAAGAGAGAGTGAAAGAGGGAGAGAG
>JAPXFY010001965.1:27500-30789 GCA_030674185.1 Monoplex corrugatus | reverse complement strand
CCCACTGATTGATTTAAAGTGGATAGTGGATGCCCACTGATTGATTTAAAGTGGATATTGGACGCCCACTGATTGATTTTAAAGTGGATATTGGATGCCCACTGATTGATTTAAAGTGGATAGTGGATGCCCACTGATTGATTTCAAGTGAATAGTGGATGCCCATTGACTGATTTCAAGTGGATAATGGATGCCCACTGATTGATTTAAAGTGGATATTGGATGCCCACTGATTGACTTAAAGTGGATAGTGGATGCCCACTGATTGATTTAAAGTGGATATTGGATGTCCACTGATTGATTTAAAGTGGATAGTGGATGCCCACTGATTGATTTAAAGTGGACAGTGGATGCCCACTGATTGATTTTAAAGTGGATAATGGATGCCCACTGATTGATTTCAAGTGAATAGTGGATGCCCACTGATTGATTTCAAGTGGATAATGGATGACAACTGACTGATTTGAAGTGGATAATGGATGACTGACTGATTGATCTAAAGTGGATAATGGATGACTGACTGATTGATCTAAAGTGGATAATGGATGCCCACTGATTGATTTCAAGTGGATAATGGATGACAACTGACTGATTTCAAGTGGATAATGGATGACTGACTGATTGATCTAAAGTGAATAGTGGATGACTGATTGATTTAAAGTGGATAATGGATGCCCACTGATTGATTTAAAGTGGATAATGGATGCCCACTGATTGATTTAAAGTGGATACTGGATGCCCACTGATTGATTTAAAGTGGATAGTGGATGCCCACTGATTGATTTAAAGTGGATAATGGATGCCCACTGATTGATTTAAAGTGGATAATGGATGCCCACTGATTGATTTAAAGTGGATAATGGATGCCCACTGATTGATTTAAAGTGGATAATGGATGCCGATTGACTGATTGATTTAAAGTGGATAATGGATGCCTATTGACTGATTCAAAGAGAATAGTGGATGCCCACTGATTAATCTAAAGTGGATAGTGGATGCCCACTGATTGATCTAAAGTGGATAGTGGATGCCCACTGATTGATCTAAAGTGGATAGTGGATGCCCACTGATTGATTTAAAGTGGATATTGGATGCCCACTGATTGATTTAAAGTGGATAATGGATGCCCACTGATTGATTTAAAGTGGATAGTGGATGCCCACTGATTGATTTAAAGTGGATAATGGATGCCCACTGATTGATTTAAAGTGGATAATGGATGCCCACTGATTGATTTAAAGTGGATAATGGATGCCCACTGATTGATTTAAAGTGGATAATGGATGCCGATTGACTGATTGATTTAAAGTGGATAATGGATGCCGATTGACTGATTCAAAGAGAATAGTGGATGCCCACTGATTGATCTAAAGTGGATATGGATGCCCACTGATTGATCTAAAGTGGATAGTGGATGCCCACTGATTGAACTAAAGTGGATAGTGGATGCCCACTGATTGATTTAAAGTGGATAGTGGATGCCCACTGATTGATCTAAAGTGGATAGTGGATGCCCACTGATTGATCTAAAGTGGATAGTGGATGTCCACTGATTGATCTAAAGTGGATAGTGGATGCCCACTAATTGATCTAAAGTGGATAGTGGATGCCCACTGATTGATTTAAAGTGGATAGTGGTTGCCCACTGATTGATCTGAAGTGGATAGTGGATGCCCACTGATTGAGTTAAGGTGGATAGTGGATGCCCACTGATTGATTTAAAGTGGATAGTGGATGCCCACTGATTGATCTAAAGTGGATAGTGGATGCCGACTGATTGATTTAAAGTGGATAGTGAATGACTGACTGATTGATTTAAAGTGGATATTGGACGCCCACTGATTGATTTAAAGTGGATATTGGATGCCCACTGATTGATTTAAAGTGGATAGTGGATGCCCACTGATTGATTTAAAGTGGATAGTGGATGCCCACTGATTGATTTAAAGTGGATATTGGACGCCCACTGATTGATTTTAAAGTGGATATTGGATGCCCACTGATTGATTTAAAGTGGATAGTGGATGCCCACTGATTGATTTCAAGTGAATAGTGGATGCCCATTGACTGATTTCAAGTGGATAATGGATGCCCACTGATTGATTTAAAGTGGATATTGGATGCCCACTGATTGACTTAAAGTGGATAGTGGATGCCCACTGATTGATTTAAAGTGGATATTGGATGTCCACTGATTGATTTAAAGTGGATAGTGGATGCCCACTGATTGATTTAAAGTGGACAGTGGATGCCCACTGATTGATTTTAAAGTGGATAATGGATGCCCACTGATTGATTTCAAGTGAATAGTGGATGCCCACTGATTGATTTCAAGTGGATAATGGATGACAACTGACTGATTTCAAGTGGATAATGGATGACTGACTGATTGATCTAAAGTGGATAATGGATGACTGACTGATTGATCTAAAGTGGATAATGGATGCCCACTGATTGATTTCAAGTGGATAACGGATGACAACTGACTGATTTCAAGTGGATAATGGATGACTGACTGATTGATCTAAAGTGAATAGTGGATGACTGATTGATTTAAAGTGGATAATGGATGCCCACTGATTGATTTAAAGTGGATAATGGATGCCCACTGATTGATTTAAAGTGGATAGTGGATGCCCACTGATTGATTTAAAGTGGATAGTGGATGCCCACTGATTGATTTAAAGTGGATAGTGGATGCCCACTGATTGATTTAAAGTGGATAGTGGATGCCCACTGATTGATTTAAAGTGGATAGTGGATGCCCACTGATTGATTTAAAGTGGATAGTGGATGCCCACTGATTGATTTAAAGTGGATAATGGATGCCCACTGATTGATTTAAAGTGGATAATGGATGACAACTGACTGATTTCAAGTGGCTAGTGGATGACTGACTGATTGATTTGAAGTGAATAATGGATGACTGACTGATTGATTTAAAATGGATAATGGATGCCGATTGACTGATTCAAAGAGAATAGTGGATGCCCACTACGCCAGTTCTGGAAACGTCAGTACAATACTTGATACGGAACTAAAGTCCTGTCCTTAAGCTGCATTTTATTTTCTCCACCACTGTAACCCAGAGGAGAAAAAAAATGGTTCGGGAATAAAACCCGATTTGATCTGACGCCGTTGCCCATCTTACAGTGTGCACTCCTGGCAGTATCAGAATACCATCTGACATGAAATCTAGATCCTACAGCTCATCTCGCTTCATGACTTCGCTAGCGCGCAGGGCTTTTGCATAGCAAGAGTTGAGGGATGCTCCAACATCGTTTACGGA
>JAPXFY010001965.1:15000-17500 GCA_030674185.1 Monoplex corrugatus | reverse complement strand
AGAAAAGAAAGAAAGAAAGAAAAGAAAAGAAAGAAAAGAAAAAAGAAAGAAAAGAAAAAAAGAAGAAAGAAAGAAAAGAAAAGAAAAGAAAAAAGAAAGAAAAGAAAAAAACAAAGAAAGAAAAGAAAAGAAAGGAAGAAAGAAAGAAAAGAAAAGAAACAAAGAAAGAAAAGAAAAAAGAAGAAAAGAAAAGAAAAAAAGAAAGAAAAGAAAAGAAAGAAGAAAGAAAGAAAAGAAAAGAAACAAAGAAAGAAAAGAAACAAAAAGAAAGAAAAGAAAGAAAAGAAAACAAAGAAAAGAAAGAAAAGAAAGAAAGAAAAGAAAAGAAAGAAAGAAAGAAAAGAAAAGAAACAAAGAAAGAAAAGAAAAAAGAAAGAAAAGAAAAGAAAAAAGAAAGAAAGAAAAGAAAAGAAAGAAAGAAAAAAGAAGCAAAAAGAAGGAAAGAAAGAAAAGAAAGGAAAGAAAAGAAAAGAAACAAAGAAAAGAAAAAAAAAGAAAAGAAAGAAAAAGAAGAAAGAAAAGAAAAAGAAAAAAAGAAAGAAAAGAAACAAAGAAGAAAAGAAACAAAGAAAGAAAAAAAGAAACAAAGAAAGAAAAGAAAAGAAAAGAAACAAAGAAAGAAAAAGAAAAAAGGAAAAGAACAAGAAGAAAAGAAACAAAGAAAGAAAAGAAAGAAAGAAAGAAAGAAAGAAAAGAAAAAGAAAAAAAGAAACAAAGAAAGAAAAGAAAATAAACAAAGAAAGAAAAGAAAAGAAAGGAAGAAAGAAAGAAAAGAAAAGAAACAAAGAAAGAAAAGAAACAAAGAAAGAAAAAAGAAAGAAAAGAAAAGAAAAGAAACAAAGAAAGAAAAGAAAAGAAAGGAAGAAAGAAAGAAAAGAAACAAAGAAAGAAAAGAAAAGAAACAAAGAAAGAAAAGAAAAAAAGAAACAAAGAAAGAAAAGAAAAGAAAGAAACAAAGAAAGAAAAGAAAAGAAAGGAAGAAAGAAAGAAAAAGAAAGAAAAGAAACAAAGAAAGAAAAGAAAAGAAACAAAGAAAGAGGGGAAAAAAAAAAAGAATGGGAAACAAATGCATTAATCTAATTGATGGAATGAGGACAGTGGAAATGATTGGAGTTCGCTTAAGAGATATTTATCGCACTCGAACAATTCCATATGCGCTCCACCCAAATCTGTCAGCAGTTATCTGGCAAACTCCTTGGGGGTTTGCACAAAACCCTGTACACTAGCAAGACCTTCAAAAGAAGATGGGGAGGAGGGGGTGGGGGTGGGGGGGGGTAAGATTCTATGAAACTACGCTGACACCACCAGCATGATGGAGACATTCAAATAAGCAGCGATCGGAGGGAGGGAGGAGAGAGAGAGAGAGAGAGAGAGAGAGAGAGAGAGAGAGAGAGAGACAGACAGACAGAGCGACTGAGACAGAGAGACAGACAGAAAGAGAGCGACAGAGACAGAGAGAGAGAGAGAGACAGACAGAGACATAGACAGAGACGGAGGAAAGAAAAGAAAGATAAATGAAAGGATTTGAAGAAAAGGAACAAAATGTAAAAAAAAAAAAAAAAAAAAAGAGAGAGAAAGAGAGAGAGAGACAGAGAGAGAGAGAGAGACAGAGAGAGAGAGAGAGACACAGAGAGAGAGAGAGAGAGAGACAGAGACAGAGAGAGAGAATACAACCAACAACAACAAAAACAAATAAAACAAAAACAAAAAATAAAGAAAAAAACAAGTATAAAAAACCCCACCAAAAACAGAAAAGAAGACAAAAAGGAAGGAAGGAAAGAAGAATGTAAGAACGGAGAATAAAAGAACGGAGAAAGAAGACGAAAGGACCGAAAATGGCAAGAAGGGAGATAAAACGAAAAACAACAAACAAACAAAAAAACCACACCGTCAAATAATTAAACGTTCAAATATCACATGGCTTCTTCACGATTGTGTTTTTTCCCCCCTTGCTCTCATTTATGATTCTGCATCCTCTTTCTCTTTTCTGGATTTTGTATGTGTGCTAATTTGTCTGCATTTGTTTTTTGTCCGTTTTACATTTGCTGTTGTTTTTGTTGTTGTTGTTATTTTCGAAGTGTTGGTGAGAATGATCTCTGTCTGTCTGTCTGTCTGTCTCTCTCCTTCTCTCCTCTCTCTCTCTCCCTCCCTGTGTCTTTCCGTCCGTCTGTCTGTCTCTCTCTCACTCTCCCACTGTCTGTCCGTCTCTCTTTCACTCACTCTCTCTCTTCCTCTCCCTCTGACTGTATGTTTGTCTGTCTCTCCCTCTCCCTCTGTCTCTCTCTCTCACTCCCTCTGTCTGTCTGTCTGTCTCTCTCCCCTCTGTCCGTCTGTCTCTCCATCCCTCCCTCTCTCTCTCCCCTCTGTCTGTCTGTCTCTGTGTGTGTTAGTGTCTCTGTCTCTGTCTCTCTCTCTCTGTCCCTAATCTACCGCTGCTCACCTTCAGTCTATTCTTGACATTAACAAAACTAGGGGGGGGGGGGGGGGGGAAGAATAATAA
>JAPXFY010001965.1:0-5000 GCA_030674185.1 Monoplex corrugatus | reverse complement strand
ATTAGTAATAAATATCTACGTCTCTTATTCATCAGAATGTAATCAAATGTATTTCTTGTGCTGTCTCCTGCGTTCATACACGTCCACTTCCTTCTGTTAGATTGCTCAAACCAAGTAGATGACTGTATAGAAGGTAAGGATGCTACAGATGGCATAGACATAATGAAACGCACACGCTTATTTTTCTCTCTTTTGTTCTTCCTTTTTTTTCTTCTTTTTTTTTTTGGTCCCATTTTCTGCGCCACTTTAATGTCCACAGAAGCTGAAACAGTTTTTATTATTATGCTAAGATGATGATGTCGATGTGGATGATAATCATGATGCTATGGAGTTCCATCTAGGACAGAGACTGCGTGACAGGGTTGTACTCTACGCTTACTATCATAATATATCCTGGCGTCAACCCAGGCCCGAGAGCTACAGACACCTGCGGTGCTGGTCAGAAGATTTGAGCAACACCCTCAGTGACGCATCCGCGAAGTGGATGAGACTCGACTGTGTGGTCCCAGTTTTCCCAATGAGCCCATAGCATGCCCAACTCTGGGTAGGAGCCGGTTAGAGCCGAAAAATCCCATAATGATTTTTGAAGGTACTGACGGGGATTCGAATCCACAACCTTCCAGACGGTAGTCCGTTGCGCTAACCACTACACCACGGCAACTGTTTTTTTGTTCTTCCTTCTTTCTTTTTTTCCGCATACAAAATCGCCTTGATCTACTTACCACTACAGTGGGCCTCAACAGCTCAGTTGGTTGAGCGTCGGATTCACATCCTAACGGTTGTGGGTTCGAATCCCGGGGTGCGCTACATTGAAACTGGACTTTTCACTGTCCCATCTTAACATCATTGTTGTTCTGTTGGTGTCAGTATAGGATTAGATAAGTCCCCCTTCCCCTATTTCCCTGGGATGGTTATCCCCGTCGGCCATATCATCTGAGGTGGGTGTCGACGTAAAACTGAACCACATCAAATTACCACCACGAAATTGTTTTCTAAGACTCTAACTGTTCATGTGGCTGATATCTTTCCGTTACAAGATGCTTGTTTTCTGTCCTGTCTTGTTTGTTGAATGATTAAGGTTGTCTTGAGATGTTTACAAAGATATATATATATAAGATTATCATATGATTGTATGTACATGTATTTTCATGTATAAGGAAAAATGCATACTTATAAATGTACAGTTTATAATTACAATATTTATAGAGCGCAAAATCTTGATAAAATCAAATCTAAGCGCTGAAGCAGACACACACGCAAGCACGCACGCACGCACGCACGCACACACACGCACGCACACACACAGACACACACACACACACACACACACCCACACACACGCATGGCTATAAATGGGGAGAAAGAATAAAAGCAATAAAAGCAAGAATAAAAGCAATGGAAAATTATAGAGAGCATAGCATACAATTATATATTATAACCATGTGATTCCCTCCGAGCGGAGACAGGCTGCAGAGGGGGGGGGGGGGGGGTTGGAGTGAGGTTAGGATTTTATGCGCAGGAGAAAAGGTGAGTTTTGAGAGCCGACTTGAAGGAGACAAAAGTAGGTTGCTGACGGACTGAGAGAGGAAGTTTGTTCCAGGAGAGTGGACCAGAAACAGAGAAGGCTCGTGGACCATAGGTATTGAGCTTAGTGCGTGGAAAGCGAAAAGTCAGAGGATCAGAGGCAGAGCGGAGGGTACGTGAGGGAACATAGATCTCAAGTAGGCTTGACAGGTAATCGGGGGCTGCGTTATTGAGGCTTTTGTAGCACATGGTGTCTAGTTTGTACTGTATGCGCTTTGATACAGGGAGCCAGTGAAGTTGTGCCAGGAGAGGAGATATGTGGTCAGCTTTTTTCTTTTTGAGTACAAGGCGTGCAGCATTGTTTTGAATGCGCTGTAGGATGTGAATGGTGGAGGCAGGAAGACCAGACAGGAGTGAATTGCAATAGTCAATGCGAGACATTATGAAGGAGAGAACGAGTTATAACTATCACACATTTGTATGTATTCTCATACATCAGAAATAGAAAACAACTTGCTTGGCAAGGAGAAAAATAAAAGAAGAAAAGGAATTACCTAAAAAAAAAATGTACAGAAAAAGAAGAGAAAAAAGCGAGAAGAATTCAATGTACAACCTCTACCTATTAACCTAACGTTTCTGTACTTTACGAAAATGCACACGATTACGCGTACTTTACGAAAGTGCACACGATTACACGTACTTTACTAAAGTGCACACAATTACACGTACTTTACTAAAGTGCACACAATTACACGTACTTCACGAAAGTGCACACAATTACACGTACTTCACGAAAGTGCACACGATTACACGTACTTCACGAAAGTGCACACAATTACACGTACTTTACTAAAGTGCACACGATTACACGTACTTTACTAAAGTGCACACAATTACACGTACTTCACGAAAGTGCACACGATTACACGTACTTTACTAAAGTGCACACGATTACACGTACTTTACTAAAGTGCACACAATTACACGTACTTTACTAAAGTGCACACGATTACACGTACTTTACTAAAGTGCACACTATTACACGTACTTTACTAAAGTGCACACAATTACACGTACTTTACTAAAGTGCACACGATTACACGTACTTTACTAAAGTGCACACGATTACACGTACTTTACTAAAGTGCACACGATTACACGTACTTTACTAAAGTATACACAATTACACGTACTTTACTAAAGTGCACACAATTACACGTACTTTACTAAAGTGCACACGATTACACGTACTTTACTAAAGTGCACACAATTACACGTACTTTACGAAAGTGCACACAATTACACGTACTTTACTAAAGTGCACACGATTACACGTACTTTACTAAAGTGCACACAATTACACGTACTTTACTAAAGTGCACACAATTACACGTACTTTACTAAAGTGCACACAATTACACGTACTTTACGAAAGTGCACACAATTACACGTACTTTACTAAAGTGCACACAATTACACGTACTTTACTAAAGTGCACACAATTACACGTACTTTACTAAAGTGCACACAATTACACGTACTTTACTAAAGTGCACACAATTACACGTACTTTACTAAAGTGCACACAATTACACGTACTTTACTAAAGTGCACACAATTACACGTACTTTACGAAAGTGCACAAATGTACTCTATGAAAATGCACACGGTTACACGTACTTTACGAAAGTGTACACGATTACACGTACTTTACGAAAATGCACACGATTACAAATGCAGACGATACCAGGTTTTTAATTTTCTTAACAACCCTTCCTTTCATTTTAACACCCCCCCCCCCCCCCCCCGCAGTCCTTCCTTCCATCTTAAAGCTGCCTGTTTTGTCTATGAAAAGATGACAGCAAGATAATTGCTTTTTTTTCTCTCTTTCGAATGCTTGACAAATGCACTTAAAAAGACAATCGAAAATATGCATTTGTTTTGACTCATGAGTTAACTAAGCTTTCACCTTCTGTTCTCTGTCTTCCTGGTTCGTTTCATCTCAGATCAGGGACCTTGTAGTGAAGCGGGTAACAGATCCAACGCCCCCTCTCCCCCCTCCCCCCCCCGTGGGGAGGGGATGCCGGGTGCTCTTTGAGTATGTATAGTATCCCCACTTTCTGGAAATTCTGTGTTAGAAATTTCCTCTTTTTTTTGTCACTCTCTTTGTTTCTGCCTTGTTCCTTTGCTTTCTGTCATTTCTTCCTATCATTTACTGTCTTGCTGGTCTATTCACCTGTATGTGATCGATAAAGTCTTACGTACTTTTTCTTCCAAGTGATATTTGGGTACATGTATTAAGTGCATTTTGGGCTCTATGGAGGTGAGATATGCGAAAGCAATTTTAGGTATGCCCATTTTTTTTAAAATACGTTTTGGTGTCCTTAGGTATGTATAAATTTGTATTCAGGTGTTTCTTTTTTAATCCCCTATGCGAATAAATTGGGCTGAGTTGTCAACGCCAGGGGCATCTCCTTAGATTATGTGCACAAATGCGTTGATATGTGTACTTAATTTTGTTTTTTTTTCTTTTTCTTTCCTGTTGAAGTTTTGTATGTTCTGAAGGAGTTATAGCCCTGATATAGCTCTGCGCAGTCGGCTGGGCTTTGAACAATAACAACAATAACAATAACTTCCAATCGGAAGTCCTGGGTTCAATCCTCCTAGACGCCTCCACCTGGTGCGTGAAGGTGGAAATCTTTTCCCGATCTCCAAGTCGATGTATGTGTCCAGACCTGCCATTTCCTTCACACACACACACACACACACACACACACACACACAACACACACACACACACACACACATACACACACACACACACACACACACACACACACACACACACACACACACACACACACACACCCCCTGGGCACCCTTTCGTGTGTCCACGTACGCAGAATATCACAACTTCACACGTTAAAGATCCTGTGAGTCATGTCAGAGGCTGCCTTATGGGGAAACAAAGAAAACGTCCAGTATGCATGGTCAGTAAAGTTGCAGACTGCGCTACATCAAAACAGCTTTGAGTGCTCCTTTCACTCCCGCACCCTGTCCACCAGCATCTCGCATTGCCAATCCTGCTAGCAAAGCAAAACCTTAAACCCTTTGATTCCCTCACCTTATCCACCAGCTACCTTCAGGAAGCTGGTAGACTGGGTGAGAGAATCAAAGGATTGGTTTTTCTTTTGTTTTTTTCCCCAGTTTGTGATTAGGGTGCGGGGGTCAAAGGGTTAATTAAAGGGAGAAAGAGTTTCCAACTGTCGGAGAGACGAGGGAAGCTCGTTACGTTTTGCACATCTCTACATCTCCATCTGCACTGTTCGAGGAAGTTTTAAAAAGAATAATAAATAAGCCATCAAATATCCCAAATGAGTGAAGAACTTATGCACTCGTCCAACACAAGCGCGTCAGACAACGACAGACAGACAGACAGACAGACAGGGAGAGAGAGAAAGAAAGAGAGAGACAGG
>JAPXFY010001964.1:25000-30804 GCA_030674185.1 Monoplex corrugatus | reverse complement strand
GGGGAAAAAGGGAAGGGAAAAGGGGGGGAGAGAGAAGGAGGGGAGGGGGGGCAAAAAGGGAAAAGTAAAAGGTGAGGGGGAGGGGGAAGAGGGGAGGGGGGGTGAGAGGGGAGGAGGAAGTGGGAGGAAAGAGGGGGGGAGAAGAGAGGAGGGGGAGGAGGGGGAGGGGGGAAGGGAGTGGGGAAAGAGGGGAGAGGAAAGGGGGGGGGGGAGAGGGAGGAGAGGGGAAAAGGGAAGAGGGGATGGGTAGGGAGAGGGAGAAGAGGGAGGAAAAAAGGGGGAAGAGAGGGAGGGGGGGAGAGGAAAAAGGAGGAAGAAGAGAGGGGGAAGGGAACGAGGAAAAAAAGAGGGGAGAAGAGGAGAGGAGAAAGAGAGAAGGGGAAAATGGAGAGGGAGAGAAAAAGAGGGGGGGAGGGGGAGAAATGGAGGGAAAAGGGAGAAGAGGGAGGGGAAGGAAAGAAGGGGGAAGAGAAGAGGGGAGGAAAGAGAGGCAAAAAGGGGAGAAGGAAAAGGGAGGAAAGGGAGGGGAGAGGAGAGAGAGGGGGGAAGAAAGAGGGTGAGGGGGAGGAAAGGAGGGGGGTGAGGAGAGGAGGGAAGAGGGAGGGGGAAAACGGGGGAGGAGTCCCGAGAGGGGGAGAGGAGGAAGAGGGGAAGATAGAGGGGGGAGGGGGGGGGAGAGAGAGGAGAGGCAAGGAGGGCGGGGGGGGGGGATGAGGAAGGGGGATGAAAGGAGAGAAGAGGGGGAGGGGAAGGGGGAAGGAGAGGAAAAGGGGAAAAAAGGGAGGAGGGGGAGGAGAGGGAGGAGGAAAAAGGAGAAAAAGGGGAAGAGAGGCAAGAGGGGGGGAAAGGAGGGAAAAAAGGGGTGGGGGGGAGGGGGGGGCAGGAAGAGAGAGAGAAAGGGGAGGAGGGGGAAAGAGGAGAGAGGGAAGGGGGGGGGAGAGAACAAGGAGGTGGAGAAAGAAGAGAAAAAGGGAGAGGAGGGGAAAAGGGAGGGAGGAAAAAAAAGGAAGGGGGGGGAAAAGAGGGACAGGGGGGGTAAAGGGGGAAAAGGGAAGGGAGAGGGGGGGGGAGGGGGGAAGAGGAAAAAGAGGGGAGAGGAGGGAAAGAGAAAAGAGGAGAGAAGAGAAGGGGAGAAGGGGAGAAAAAGAAGGAGAGAAGGGGGGGGAAAAAAAGGGAAAGAAAGAGGGGGAGGAGGAGAGAGGGGAGGGGATGAGAAAAAGGGGATGGAGAGGAACAAAGAGAGAGAAGAGGGGATGGGAGAGAGGAAGGAGGGGAAGGGGGAGAGGAGAGAGGGAAAGGAGAGAAGGAGAGGAGAGAGATGAGAGAAGAAGGGGGAGAGGGAGGTAGAGAGGGGAAAAAGAAAAGGAAAAAGGGGAGAAAAGAAAAGAAAGAGGAAAGGAGGAAGGAGGAGAAGGAAAACCGAGGAGGAAAAAATGGGGGGGGGGAGAGAGGAAGAAGAAGAGAGGGGGAAAAAGGGGTTTAAGGGGGGGGGAGGGGGGGGGAGGGGGGGGGGGGGGGGGGGGGGGGGAGGAGGGGGGAGGGGGGGGGGGGGGGGGGGGGGGGGGGGAGGGGAGGGGGGGGGAGGGGGGGGGAGGGGAGGGGGGGGAAGGGGGGAGGGGGAGGAGGGGGGGGGGGGGGGGAGGGGGGGGGGGGGGGGGGGAGGGGGGGGGGGGGGGGGGGAGGGAAGGAGGGGGGAGGGGGGGGGGGGGGGGGGGAGGGGGAGGGGGGAGGGGAGGGGGGGGAGGGGGGGGGGAGGGGGGGGGGGGGGGGGGGGGGGGGGGGGGGGGGGAGGGGGAGGGGGGGGGGGGGGGGGGGGGGGGGGGGGAGAGGGGGGGGGAGAGGGGAGGGGAGGGGGGGGGGGGGGGGAGGAGGGGGGGGGGAGGGGGGAGGAGGGGGGGGGGGGGGGGGGGGGGGGGGGGGGGGGGGGAGGGGAGGGGGGGGGGGGGGAGGGGGGGGGGAGGGGGGGAGGGGGGGGGGGGGAGGGGAGGGGGGGGGGGGGGGGGGGGGAGAGGGGGGGGGGGAGGGGGGAGGGGGGGGGGGGGGGGGAGGGGGGGGGGAGAGGAAGAGAGAGGGAGGGGGAGGAGGGAGGGGGAAAGGGGGAGAGGGAGAAGGGGGAAGGAGGAGGGGAGAAGGGGAGGGGAAGGGGGGGGGAGGAGGGTGGAGAAAGAGGGGGGGGAGGAAGGAAGAAGAGGGAGAGAGGGAGGAGAGGGAGGGAGAGAGAGAAGGAGAGAGAGAAAAGAGGTGGAGGAGAAGAAGGATAGGGGAGAAGAGAGGAGGTAGAAGAGAGAAAAAGAGGAAAGGGATAAGAGAGAGAGAGGAGAAGAGAGAGGAGAAGAGAGAGAGAGAGAAGAGAGAAGAGAGACGCTGACTGAAATTTCTGTATCATGTGACTGATTATTCCATCATTTTTCAAGTTAATGCCTGTTAAGGGGGTCTTCATACACTGTACGTGCTTCCACCAGTTTCCTTTCCCCCGTTCCTTCTCTCTCTCTCTTTCTCTCTCTCTCTTTCTCTCTTCTGCTGTCTCCTTCTCTCTCTCCTTTCTTTCTCTTCTTGCTCTCTCTTCTGTCTCTCTCTCTCTCCTCTCTCTTTCCCCTTTCTCTCTCTCTCTTCCCTTCTCTCTCTCTCTCTTCTTTAGTACTTCCTGTAAACAAATGTGTGTAAGAATAGGAAAAGTTTGAAAAATGGCTTTTGTATAACTTTTACCGTTGGAAAAATAAAGCGTTTGGTCATTGTCATTCTCTCTGTCTGTTGTCTGTTGTTCTGTCTCTCTCTCTGTTTTCCCGTAACCCTGCCCGCCACCTTGGGTTAAACCCTTTTTCCTCTCCCCCCCCCCACAACATTCTCTCCATCCCTATTAACAAAAAGGGGAAGAGGGGGCCAGGCCGTTTTCACAGCTGATATCAGTTCCGCACACAGCCTCCTTTCTGTTGTGGGCTCCGTGTGTTTCGTGGGAAATGAAGGCATAGGTGCATGAGTGCATTAAAGGGAGGGGTACGTAAGAAGAAAAGCCAGAGACAGAGAGAAGAGAGACAAGGAGAGAGAAAAGGGGGAGAGGGAGAGAGAGAAGAGAGCCAGTGATTTGACTTGATTGGTTGTTCTTTTTCGCTGAGATTGTGGAGGGGGATTTAGCTCTGTGGTGGATGTTGTGTGTGTGTGTGGAGTTTCATTCACACGGTGATGGGCGATCTCTTCACTGTGTCTCCTTGTTAGCTGCTGACTGACCCCCCTTTGCGTTCATCAGTGTTGGAAAGAAGAGTTTTTGACCAGAGAGGGTAGGTAAGGTGATGATGTGTTTGTTGTACGTTCTCTTTGTCTGTCCCGCTCTTAGTTTTGTCTGCTTCTCTGTCTCTGTGTCTTCTTGTCTCTGTTTCAGTCTTTTTAGCTTAGCTTAGCTTAGCTTAGCTTAGCAATAGGGACATAACACATTAGCCGTTTGGCTGTTTCAAGTCCCATCATTTTGATTTTGATTTTCTTACACTCGTAGTCAAGGTTTGTCGTACGCCCAGTTTTTTTTTATGATTCATTCATCATATTCGTATTTAATTTAAGTTCAATGTAATGTTTCCAATGGTCCAAGCTGGTTTTTAAACGAGTTTGTGTTTTGTGCTCTTTTAATTTCGTTTGTCTGTCTATCTGTCTGTCTCTGCCTGCCTGTCTGTCTCTGTTTCTGTCCATGTCTGTCTGTCTGTTTCTGTATTTGTCTGTCAGTGTCTCTGGCTGTGTCTCTGTCTGTCTGTCTGTCTTTCTCTGTTCGTGTCTCTGGCTGTGTCTCTGTCTGTCTGTCTTTCTCTGTCTCTGTCTGTCCCCCGCCCTCTATCTCTATCTATCTATCTACCTCTCTCTATCTATTTATGTATCTATCTATCTATCTATCTGTATGTCTATCTCTCTATCTATCTATCTATCTATCTATCTACCTATCTATCTATCTATGTATCTGTCTATCTGTCTATCTATCTATCTATCTGTCTGTCTGTCTGTCTATCTATCTGTCTGTCTGTCTGTCTATCTATCTATCTATCTGTCTATCTATCTATCTACCTATCTATCTGTCTATCTATGTATCTGTCTATCTGTCTATCTATCTATCTATCTGTCTATCTATCTATCTGTCTATCTATCTATCTGTCTATCTATCTGTCTATCTATCTATCTGTCTGTCTGTCTGTCTATCTGTCTATCTATCTATCTGTCTGTCTGTCTATCTATCTGTCTGTCTGTCTATCTGTCTATCTATCTATCTATCTGTCTATCTGTCTGTCTGTCTATCTGTCTATCTATCTATCTGTCTATCTATCTATCTATCTATCTGTCTATCTGTGTCTGTCCGAGTTCACAGTACTAACAAAACCTTTGGTCAGCCTCATTACAACGCATGATTCCATTTCTATCCCAGTTTTAAGCTCTTCTCTTTCTGAGTTTAAATACCAAATCTCTCTCTCTCTTTCTCTCTCTCTCTCTCTCTCTCTCTCTTCCTCTCTCTCTCTCTCTCTCTTCCTCTCTCTCTCTCCCTTCCTCTCTTTCTCTCTCTCCCTCCCTCCTTTCTCTCTCTCTCTCTCCCTTCCTCTCTCTCTCTCTGTCCCTTCCTCTCTCTCTCTCTCTCTCCCTCCTTTTCTCTCTCTCTCTCTCCCTTCCTCTCTCTCTCTCTCCTCTTCCTCTCTCTCTCTCTCCCTCCCTCTCTCTCTCTCTCCCTCCCTCCTTTCTCTCTCTCTCTCTCCCTTCCTCTCTCTCTCTCCTTCTCTCTCTCTCTCCCTCCCTCCTTTCTCTCTCTCACTCTCTCTCTCTCTCTCTCTATCTGTGTGTGTGTGTGTGTGTGTGTGTGTGTGTGTGTGTGTGTGTGTGTGTGTGTGTGTGTGTGTGTGTGTGTGTTCTCGTCACTCCCTTCGTCCTGATGTAATTTGATAGTATTTGTCCATTTAAGATTTGTTTGTTTATGTGTTGTATTCATCTGTTTTTTATCATTGTATTTGTTGACTTGTTTCCTCCTTGTCCTGTCTTGTTTGTTATTAACACTTTCTTTTCTTTTTGTTGTTGTTGTTGTTGTTGTTGTTGTTGTTGTTGTTGTTGTTGTTGTTGTTGTACTTTTCCTTTCATTCAATGTCTGTACTTTTTTCTTTAAACAAAAGTCTGGAAAATAACACCAACATTGTTATATCACTGTTGTTATTTTTTGTTGTTGCTGTTGTTAAAGGTCACATGTAATTGCTTTACATGTTTGTCTAATAATAATAATTACATTATTTATATAGCGCAAAATCTTGATAAAATCAAATCTAAGCGCTGAAACACACACACACGCACGCACACACACGCATCCACGCACACACACACACACACACACACACACACACACACACACACACACACACACACACACACACACACGGCTATAAATGGGGAGAAAGAATAAAAACAATGGAAAATTATAGAGAGCATATTATATACAATTATATATTGCAATGTGATTCCCCTCCGAGTGGAGACAGGCTGCAGAGGGGATTGAGTGAGGTCAGGATTTTATACAGAGGAGAAAAGGCGAGTTTTGAGAGCGGACTTGAAGGAGACATGTTTGTCTCTGTCTCTCATGCACACACACACACATACATACATGCATATATGTGTAGACTCTATATACACACATATATACGTACATACATATATATATAATTCAGTATTTTATCACAATTCATTTCTATAACTTATTTCTCATTGCAATTTTTTTGTAATATGTTTATAATTAACGTGTGTAGACACCCGTTGGGTTGCCGGGGACTCTTTCAGTATAAATAGTATCCCCACCT
>JAPXFY010001964.1:0-10000 GCA_030674185.1 Monoplex corrugatus | reverse complement strand
ATGGCTCTACGCAGTCGGCTGGGCTTTAAACAGAAGTAACAGTAAAAGAACAGTTGACACCCAAAAGTCTACTAGAGGACAGTAGAGACGTGCTAGTTGACAGACAACCCGAGCGTCTACGTGTTTTGGACACAAAAGACGTGCTAATTGACAACTCAAGTTTGTGCGTCTCTGTCCCACCCCTTACCTCTCCTGTCTGTCACTAGTTCACCACGTGCACGTGCAGAACACCGCTCTAGGCTCATGAAAAGGTCAGAGGTCCTAAGACCCCTGAGGTCATTGGGCAGTGAGGTTGTGGAGACCCCAGTGATTCTTAACGCACTACTGTCACCATCACATGTCGTGCAAGTGTAACTGTCGTGTGCATCAAGCCATGTGCACATGTCAACGCTGTGCACTCGTAATACTTTGAGGTGCCAGCTAAGCTAGTTGGCAGATCTATATGTATCACCATCAGTGAGAAATGGGCAAGCAATGGGAAAAAGCGAAGTGGAGACAGTACCGAGAGAAACAGAGCCAGCTGACTTGTCAGTGTTATTGACATGATCAAGAAAGACTCTTGTCTCTAATTCTTCAGTTTATTTGCCACTTTGGAAGCAGTTAGTCCCCCATATACTAGCGCTAATATGGCTGTAGTAGTCGTCTGGACTATAAGCAATATGAACTGAACTTTTGAATTACCCATTTCCTACGCCATATCAGACATTAATGGCTTCAGGTTTTGCGATAAGTTTTTGTTGTTGTTGTTGTTGTTGTTGTTGTTTTGGACAATGCTATGATGGTGATGACGATGGGGATGATGATCATGATGCCATGGAGCTCCATCTGGGATTGAGACTGCGTGACAGTGCTGAACTCTTCTGCGCTTACTGTCATACTGTATCCTGGCGTCTACTAGGCCTGAGGGATACAGACACCTGTGATGTTAGGAAATTTGAACAGCACGCTCAGTGACGCATCGTTCAAGTGGATGAATCGCGACTGTATGGTCCCAAGCCTTCTCCCACTCATTGTCTCGGAGAGCGGAACAGCTTCCCCTCTGGTGCGAGGAACAGTCCTTTCGGGTCTCAGCGATGCATGTCGCGGGAAAGATCAACATACTTGCAGCCTCCCTCAGCAGCTCACACATGATTCTTCCCTCAGAATGGCCACTGGTCCATGCAGTTCTGGAGCCAGTGTGGGCAGCGTGGTTCAAACCACAAGTGGACCTGTTTGCCACCAGGTTCCACCGCCGCCTTCATCTGTATGTTTTTCCAGTCCCGGATTCTTCGGCTTGGCCTGTGGATGCTCCGTCCATTCCACGGTCAGTCCTGTCGGGCTACGCCTTCCCTCCGTTCCCCTAACTGGGAAAGTTCTGCGGAAGGTGAGGGCAGACTCGGCCACGATGGTTCTCATGGCGCCTCGATGGCCCGCCCAAACATGGTTTCCGGAACTGCTGCACCTGTTCCATGTGCCTCCAATAAAACACACTGTGACAGGCCGGTCCTTGCTTCAACCAAGGTCAGTCATTCTGCATGGCAACCCAGAGGCTGTAAACCTTCACGCCTGGCTGCTGTGCAGGACTCAATGTCTTCATTAGGCTTGTCCCCGCCAGTGATCGGCCCTGTGGAGTGGGCACTGAGGGGGTGTACAGTGCCCATTGGAACGGTTGGCTTTCTGGGTGCTTCTCGACTGTGGTGTCACCCCACTCACCCTCTCGCTTGCAGTTGGCCAACTACCACGGCTTTCTTTGTCGGAGAAAAACCTTTCGTCCTCCTCAGTGAAGGTACACAGGGCAGCCATCTGCACCACCATCAGTCAGTTGGGTGGTCCTTCCTTTGCGGACGATCGTCTCCTGCGGGATATTGTCCGAGGGGCTCGAAGCCTGACCCCCCCCCCTCCGCCGCACCCCGGCGTGGGATCTCCTTCTCGTCCTCTCCTCCCTGAGACTCCCCCCTTACGAGCCCATCAGGGAGTGTTCTCTCAAGTTCCTCTCATTCAAGACGGCCTCTCTACTCCCTCTAGCGTCGGGGAGGCACTGTAGCGAAGTGCACGTTCTCAGCGGACTCCCCGGGGATGTTGCTTTCGAACCTGATGGCTCAATGTCTCTCCGCCTATTCCGGACTTCTTGGCCAAGAACCAGTCGCCAGGTTCTCCTTCTCCGTCTATCTCCATTCATCCCCTGACGTCTATCCTTGCTCCGGATGACGAAATCTTCTCGCCAGAAGCGGCGCCACCTCTTTCTCTCTTACAACGAAAGTTATAAGAAGGCCATTACCCGCGCTTCCATCTCTCGATGGCTGTGGACAGTCATCAAGGATGTGTATGCAAGGCCGGGCTCAGGTTTGGCTGTCTTCTCCCCGAGGCCCCATGAGATTAGAGCATGGGCCTTGTCGCTGGCATTCACAATGCCAGCCTCCAGAGTGTCCTGGACGCCGCGCATTGGCGTTCCCCAGGCACGTTCATTCCATTCTACCTGCGCGACGTCTCCCGTCTGCGCGAAGATGGATCCAGGGGTGTCGCTTCCGCTGTAGTGGCTCAACACCCCATCTCCGCCACACGCCCTGACTCGTCTCATTCCTCCAGGCGTTAACCAGGTAAGCCCTCCTTCCGGGTAGTGCTATTCTGCATTAGTGAGCCACGGTACAGTATGTGTACTTAAAAGGAAATTTTCCTTCTAAAATTACGTTTGATCTAACATACTTACCGTGGCTTACGCAGAGTCCCTCCTGTCCTCCCCGCCTTCCTGGTTCCTTCAATTTCACAGTCAGGTTTCGGCGAAAAGAGGACGACTGTGCACATGCGCAAGGCACAAGTAGTCTCAGAGTTATGGTCCTTTCGGACTTTATTGTTTATGAGGCAGGAATGGCAAATCGCTGTCGCTTATTGCATTAGTGAGCCACGGTAAGTATGTTAAATTAAACGTAATTTTAGAAGGAAAATTTCCTTTTTATCACATAGCGCGCTCTACTGTGGCTAGGAGCCTGTGGGTTCGAAAAATCCCACAACGATTTTTTAACTGATGGAAGTCGAACCCACAACTATCCAGTCGTTAGTTCGTTCTAAAGGGCACAGCATCGCGGTGACTGATACACACCACTTTTCTTGCACATGCAGCCCAGCTGCCGTTGCCCTGTATCCCCATTCCTTTTTACAACTTCTTCTGCGGAACTTGAGGGGGTGGTCATCTTCACGTAAAGCTGATACTTACATACAGCTGGTTGGCCTGTTGCGCGCGCACGCGAGCACACACACACGCGCGCGCACACACACGCGCGCGCACACACACACATAAATATATATATATACATACAAACATAAATATATATATATATACACACACACACACACACACACACACACCACACACACGCACACAACACACACACACACACTGCGGAGCCTTTTTTTTTTCTTTCTAAGTTCATCTAGCTATTTGCTGACCTCCCTGCCTCTCCCACACTCAAACGCCTGGCTGTCCTGCTACCTCTCTCTCTCTCTCTCACACACACACACACATACACACACACACACATACACACACACACACATACACACACACACACACACACAGCTGCCGGTCATTTTGAACTGCCTTTTTCGTGTTTTTCGTGTGAAAGACACGAGAAACAAGCAACGGGCAGTTGCACTTGCAGGCGACACACAGCTTGGCCTCCGTATCACGTGCTGTCGTGTCGCCAGTCGGCTAGCGAGTCCATGACATTTCGAGCTGGTGACAGCGCAGGTTGGGGGCCTTATGTAGCCAATGACGTAGGAAGCCAATGACATCGTAGGCTGGGGACATAGCGAGCCAATGACATAGCGAGCCAATGACATAGCAGGCTGGTAAAACAGCGAGCCAGTGACACAGGCTGGGGACATATGAAGTCGGTGACATAGCCAATGACATAGGGAGCCAGTGACTTAACGAGCCAGTGATGTAGCAAAATGGTGATATAGCAGACTGGGGACATACGGAGCCAATGACATAGGAAGCCAATGACATAACGAGACAGTGCCATTGGAGGAGGACGTATGGAGCCAAAGACGTAGCCAGCCAGTGATACAGGGAGCCGGTGCCACAGCGTGCTAATGCCATAGTGAGCCAGTGATGTTGTGAGCCAATGACATAGCAGGCTGGGGACTTAGGGAGCCAATGACATAGCAGGCTGGGGACTTAGGGAGCCAATGACATAGCAGGCTGGGGACTTAGGGAGCCATTGACACATAGCAGGCTGGGGACTTAGGGAGCCATTGACACATAGCAGGCTGGGGACTTAGGGATCCAATAACATAGCAGGCTGGGGACTTAAGGAGCCAATGACATAGCAGGCTGGGGACTTAGGGAGCCAATGACATAGCAGGCTGGGGACTTAGGGATCCAATAACATAGCAGGCCAGGGACTTAGGGAGCCAATGACATAGCAGGCTGGGGACTTAGGGAGCCATTGACATAGCAGGCCAGGGACTTAGGGAGCCATTGACACATAGCAGGCTGGGGACTTAGGGAGCCAATGACATAGCAGGCTGGGGACTTAGGGAGCCAATGACATAGCAGGCTGGGGACTTAGGGAGCCATTGACATAGCAGGCCAGGGACTTAGGGAGCCATTGACACATAGCAGGCTGGGGACTTAGCGAGCCAATGACATAGCAGGCTGGGGACTTAGAGAGCCAATGACATAGCAGGCTGGGGACTTAGAGAGCCAATGACATAACAGGCTGGGGATTTAGGGAGCCAATGACCACATAGCAGGCTGTGGACTTAGGGAGCCAATGACATAGCAGGCTGGGGACTTAGAGAGCCAATGACATAGCAGGCTGGGGACTTAGGGAGCCAATGACATAGCAGGCTGGGGACTTAGAGAGCCAATGACATAGCAGGCTGGGGACTTAGGGAGCCAATGACATAGCAGGCTGGGGACTTAGAGAGCCAATGACATAGCAGGCTGGGGACTTAGGGAGCCAATGACATAGCAGGCTGGGGACTTAGGGAGCCAATGACATAGCAGGCTGGGGACTTAGGGAGCCAATGACATAGCAGGCTGGGGACTTAGGGAGCCAATGACATAGCAGGCTGGGGACTTAGGGAGCCATTGACACATAGCAGGCTGTGGACTTAGGGAGCCAATGACATAGCAGGCCAGGGACTTAGAGAGCCAATGACATAGCAGGCTGGGGACTTAGAGAGCCAATGACACATAGCAGGCTGGGGACTTAGAGAGCCAATGACACATAGCAGGCTGGGGACTTAGCCAATGACACATAGCAGGCTGGGGACTTAGAGAGCCAATGACACATAGCAGGCTTAAGGATCCAATGACATAGCAGGCCAGAGACTTAGGGAGAAAATGACATAGCAGGCTGGGGACTTAGGGAGAAAATGACATAGCAGGCTGGGGACTTAGGGAGCCAATGACATAGCAGGCCAGGGACTTAGGGAGCCAATGACATAGCAGGCTGGGGACTTAGGGAGCCAATGACATAGCAGGCCGGGGATTTAGGGATCCAATGACATAGCAGGCTGAGGACTTAGGGAACCAATGACATAGCAGGCTGTGGACTTAGGGAGCCAATGACATAGCAGGCCAGGGACTTAGGGATCCAATGACATAGCAGGCTGGGGACTTAGGGATCCAATGACATAGCAGGCTGGGGACTTAGGGATCCAATGACATAGCAGGCTGGGGACTTAGGGATCCAATGACATAGCAGGCCAGGGACTTAGGGAGCCAATGACATAGCAGGCTGGGGACTTAGGGAGCCAATGACATAGCAGGCTGGGGACTTAGGGAGCCAATGACATAGCAGGCTGGGGACTTAGGGAGCCAATGACATAGCAGGCTGGGGACTTAGGGAGCCAATGACATAGCAGGCTGGGGACTTAGGGAGCCAATGACATAGCAGGCTGGGGACTTAGGGAGCCAATGACATAGCAGGCTGGGGACTTAGGGAGCCAATGACATAGCAGGCCGGTGATTTAGGGATCCAATGACATAGCAGGCTGGGGGCTTAGGGATCCAATGACATAGCAGGCCAGGGACTTAGGGAGCCAATGACATAGCAGGCTGGGGACTTAGGGATCCAATGACATAGCAGGCCAGGGACTTAGGGATCCAATGACATAGCAGGCCAGGGACTTAGGGAGGCAATGACATAGCAGGCTGGGGACTTAGGGAGCCAATAACATAGCAGGCCAGGGACTTAGGGAGCCAATGACATAGCAGGCTGGGGGACTTAGGGAGGCAATGACATAGCAGGCTGGGGACTTAGGGAGCCAATAACATAGCAGGCTAGGGACTTAGGGAGCCAATGACATAGCAGACTGGGGACTTAGGGATCCAATAACATAGTAGGCCAGGGACTTAGGGATCCAATAACATAGCAGGCTGGGGACTTAGGGAGCCAATGACATAGCAGGCCAGGGACTTAGGGAGCCAATGACATAGCAGGCTGGGCACTTAGGGATCCAATGACATAGCAGGCCAGGGACTTAGGGAGCCATTGACATAGCAGGCCAGGGGCTTAGGGAACCAATGACACATAGCAGGCTTAAGGATCCAATGACATAGCAGGCTGGGGACGTATCATGCCATTGATATAGTGAGTCAGTGGTGTGGCAAGCCAATGACATAGCGAGCCAGTGAGGTAATGAGCCAATAACATAACGAGCCAAGGACATAGGTAACACAACAGACTGGGGGATAGTGAGCCAATGACTATCAAGCCGGTGACATTAGCAAGGCAAAGACATAGCAAGATAGTGAGATGATTGGTGACATAGAGGACTGGGAACAAAGCGAGCCAACGACATAGCGTGAACCAGTGACATCGCAGGCGATTCAGCAAATTTGTGGGCTGGGGTTCCCCTGTGGGGATGCTGGGGGCTCCTTCAGTGTAAATAGCATCCCCACCTTCTGGAAACTCTGAGCTAGAAATTTCCTCTTTTCTGTCACTTTCTTTTTTTCTACCTTGTCTCCTTTGCTTTCTGTCATTTTCTTTCTATCATTTTCTGCCTTGCTGGTCAATTCACGTGTATATGTTCGATAAAATCTTACGTACTTTTTCTTAGGATTGATAATTGGGTACATTTATTAAGTGCAATTTTGGTTCTAGGGAAGTGAGATATGCAGAAACAGTTTTAGGTAATTTAGATCCGTTCTTGTTTATGTTTTAGTATCCTTAGTTATGTTTAAATTTGTATCCAGGTGTTTTTTTTAAATCCCTGTGCGATGAATTGGATGGAGTGGTCAACACCAGGGGCATCTCTTCAGATTATGTGCTCGAATGCGTTGATATGTGTACTTAATTTTCTTTTCCTTTTTTTCCACCCTGTTAAAGTATTGTATGTGCATTGAAATGGTTATAGCCCTGATATGGCTCTACGCAGTCGGCTGGGTTTTAAGCAGCAGTAAGGATAAGAATAATAAGAAGCGGGGTGACACTGCGGAGCGGTGAAATTATGGCTACTCTCCTAACTCTCGGACGTGTATCAGGGGTAGAGGGGATGGGTGGGGAGGGTGAAGACCCTTGATGAGAAAGTGTTGCAGGGAGAGCACGAGGAAAAAACAGCACTAGATGTTTGCCGGTGTTGTGATCAACTTATCCAAACTTTGTCAGTGTTGTTGGCTTTTGTGCACATGTGGCAGCCCAGATCTATTAAATATGTTATGTTCTCCCGCAAGTGGTATACATTAAATGTCTTTTTGAACGTTTTCAGTTGTTGATATTGTCACAAAATTAAGAGGAAATGATTTTCGAAATCGCGTCAGAAAGTTTGTTGCAGGGTTGTCTTAAAACCCTTTGACCCCCACACCCTATTTACCAGCTGCAAAAACTTAACCGTTTGACTACTTCACCCTAGGGTGTATACAATGCAGGATGCTGGTGGACGGGCTGCAGGAGTCAAAAGGTTAAACACGCGTTCTTACTCTTTTTTTTCGTGCTTTTTCTGTTTCCTGTTTGCTTGAACGCGGGCAGTCACGCTTGTTTTTGGGTAGTTTAGGGGGCAAGTCATACTAGTTTGAAATCGACATTTTGTGAAGTGGCCATTTTGACAAAGCTAAGATGGGCAGTTAAATGGGGCACTTTTTACATTGCCGGCTGGTGGTATCAAAGTTGAGACGTGAGAACTTATTTTTGTTTAAAGCCCAGCCGACAGCGCGGAGCCATATCAGGGCTTTAACCAGATCAAAACATACATGATACCTCACTGTGGAGAGAAAAAAACCTGGAAAAAAAATATGAGGAAAAAAAAGGGAAAAAAAAATTAAATACACATATCAGTGCATTCGCGCTCATAATCAAAGGATATGCCCCTGGCGTTGACCACTCTGTCCATTTATTTAGTATCACAGAGGGTTTGAATAAGCAAACCTGAATCATCGTCATATGCCCTACCGCATGGCGTTGGCGTTCATGGCCCTCCGTATGTAGCTATCCCTTGTTGCCGCAAGCACATCTTCCACCCTCTCTGTCCTCAGCCACTCTGCAAGTCCGTCCAGTGTTTTCTCCCTGGGTCATTCTGGTGCTCTCTTTCCCTCCAGTTTTCCTGTCAAACCTGAATACGAATTCAAATATAACTAAGGACGCTAAAACATTCGTGAAAACGGACCTGAATTGCCTGAAATTGGCTTCAGCACATCACAATTCCTTACAGCCAAAAATACATTCAATATAAGTACCCAATTATCATTCCAAGGAGGAAGTGTGAAGGCCTTGTAGAACACGTACAGGTGAATGGACTAGCCAGGCATAAAGTGATGGAAAGAGATGATAGCAAAGGAACAAGACAGGAACAAAAGAGTGAAAAAAAAAAAAAAAAAGATTTCTAGCTGAGAATTTCTCGAAGGTGGAGATAACTGTTGCTGCCTGCCTGTCTGCTTGCCTGACTGCTTGTTTGTATGTCTGCCTGTCTGCTTGCCTGACTGCTTGTCTGTATGTCTGCCTGCTCGTCTGCCTGCCTGTCTGTCTGCTTGCCTGACTGCTTGTCTGTATGTCTGCCTGCTCGTCTGCCTGCTTATCTCATCATGTGCCCTTCCGCATGGCGTTGGCGATCATGGCCCTCTATATGAATCTATCCCTTGTCGCTGCAAGTACACCTCCCACCCTCACTGTCCTCAGCCACCCTGCAGATCCGTCCAATATTTTCTCCCTGGGTCTGCCTGGTGTTCCTTTTCCCCTCCAGCTTTTCTGTTGTGACCAGGTGCTCTAATTTCGCTCGCTGCATAAAATGTCCTATATGCTTGTCTTTGCCTAATCTTTTTCATTAGTGTTGTGTTTGTGTCTGCCTCCTTCAAGACTGCCTCGTTTGTTTTTTCTTTGCTGTCCACGGAACACTCTCGACATTCTTCTTAGAAACCGTATTTCAGTTGCCTCAATCTTCTGACTTTGTGTGTTGGCTGTCCACGCCTCACATCCATACAGTAGTATCGGATTCTATACAACATTCAAGAACTCTCTTCCTAATGTTATTAATAGGCATTTGTTGGTACGAACTCTTGTCGTTTTTCTTAAATATTGTTTTAACATGGCCGATGTGTGTGTGTGCGTGTGTGTGTGTGTGGTGTGTGTGTGTGTGTGTGTGTGTGTGTGTGTGTGTGTGTGTGTGTGTGTGTGTGTTGTGTTGTGTTGTGTTGTGTTGTGTGTGGTTGTTGTGTGGGTGTGTGCGTGTGTGTCGCGTGCGTGCATTTGTGCGTGGGTGTGGGTGTGGGTGTGGGTGTGATACGAATGAGCGGGTGTTTAAACGTCCATTGCACCCATTCAAGCTAAACTTCCTCATCGTATCGTGAACTCCTTGCGTACCTCGTTTGGCTTTTAACACCGACATGTGAAGAAGGCTTCGGTGTGAAAGGGACAATGGCAAGCGAGATCTACCGGCCGATTAGAGATGATCATACATGTACAGGCGATGATGTTATTTCGTTCCACCATGTGACCCAACGCGAAGGATGCGAACCCAGTGTTTGTAGTATGTATAAACCCTTGCCTTCCCGCTCCATTCAGGATCATGAATAGTTGTA
>JAPXFY010001963.1:0-30824 GCA_030674185.1 Monoplex corrugatus | reverse complement strand
TCCATTACGTTAACCACTACACCACGGCGACAGGTATGTGAATCAAACATTAAATAATGCTGACGAAATTATAATTTTTTTAAATTATTTTTTGTTGTCGCCATCTTCTGCACCTCCAATGTGTCACTACCCAAGGTGTCGCTAGATTCAGTTGTCCAACACACTTCCAATGTGTCACTACCCAAGGTGTCGCTATATTCAGTTGTCCAACACACCTCCAATGTGTCACTACCCAAGGTGTCGCTAGATTCAGTTGTCCAACACACCTCCAATGTGTCACTACCCAAGGTGTCGCTAGATTCAGTTGTCCAACACATCTCCAATGTGTCACTACCCAAGGTGTCGCTAGATTCAGTTGTCCAATACACTTCCAATGTGTCACTACCCAAGGTGTCGCTAGTTTCAGTTGTCCAACACACTTCCAATGTGTCACTACCCAAGGTGTCGCTAGTTTCAGTTGTCCAATACACTTCCAATGTGTCACTACCCAAGGTGTCGCTAGTTTCAGTTGTCCAACACACTTCCAATGTGTCACTACCCAAGGTGTCGCTAGTTTCAGTTGTCCAACACACCTCCAATGTGTCACTGCCCAAGGTGTCGCTAGTTTCAGTTGTCCAACACACTTCCAATGTGTCACTACCCAAGGTGTCGCTAGTTTCAGTTGTCCAACACACTTCCAATGTGTCACTACCCAAGGTATCACTAGTTTCAGTTGTCCAACACACCTCCAATGTGTCACTAGCCAAGGTGTCGCTAGTTTCAGTTGTCCAACACACTTCCAATTGATGATATCCAAAACAAGTGTGACTGCCCGCGCCCAAGCAAACAGGAACCAGAAGAACAAGCAAACCAAAGTAAGCACGTATTCAACACAACAAGACAAGACAAGCGCAAATTTTCGGCCAACCGACCTTTGTCAAGCGCGAATGCACGGTCACAAACAGACCACAAACAACACCAAACAACAGATAATAAGAAAAGGACTAAAAACTTCCCTGCCGCCTCGTCCATTTGGTTCCGTTTTATCCACTGGACGAGGCGGCAGGGAAGTTTTTAGTTCTCTCTTAGAGAGAGAGAGAGAGAGAGAGAGAGAGAGAGAGACAGAGAGAGAGACAGAGACAGAGACAGACACAGACAGACAAAGAAAAAGAGGACAGACGATTTGCCTGCGCAAAGGTAGAAGACAGGAAAAAGTAAGTGAGATGGGAGAGACGTCAGCAAGCACCACAAGATCTCAAAAAATGATTGATGCACACACATCAGTGGTAGTTTCTTTTTTATTTATTTATTGCTGTTAAAGCTGTTGTTTGAGTGTTGCTCTCTCTCTCTCTCTCTCTCTCTCTCTCTCTCTCTCTCTCTCTCTCTCTCTTTCTCCCTCCCTCCTTCTCTCTGTCTCCCTACCCCTCCCTCTCTTTTTCCCTCTCTCTGTCTCCCCCTCTCCCTCTATGTCTCCATTGCTTTCTCTCCCTCTGTGTGTCTCCTTCTCCGTCTCTCTCTGTCTCCCTCTCTCTCTGTCTCCCTCTCTTTGTCTCCCCCCTCTCTCTGTCTCCCTCTCTTTGTCTCCCCCCTCTCTCTGTCTTCCTCTCTCTTCCTTTTTTACCCTCCCTCTCTCTCCCCCCTCTCTGTCTCCCCCCCCTCTCTCTCTCCCATTATTTTTCTCCATCTCCCTCTCTCTCTCCCCCGCTCTCTCTCTTCCTCTCTCTACCTCTCTCTGTCTCCCTGCCCCCTCTCTCTCTGTCTCCCTCTCTGTCTCCCTCCCCCCTCTCTCATTTTTCTTTGCTTCCACTGCAGCTGCTGCTATTTACTACTGCTGAAATTGTTGTTGTTGTTGTTGTTGTTGTTGTTGTCGCTATGATTGCTGGTGTCATTTACCTCTTTTCCATAGAGAGCACCAAATAGACCTAGGGAGAAAATATTGGACGGACTTGCAGAGTGGCTGAGGACAAAGAAGGTGGAAAAGGCACTTGAGGCAGCAAGGGATAGAAACAGGTGGAAGGCCATGATCGCCAACGTCATATGGCAAGGCACTTGATGATGATGATGATGATGATGAACAGCTCCCTCTCTCTGTCTCTTCTCTCTCCTGTCTCTCTCTGTCTCTCTCTGTCTCTCTCTGTCTCTCTCTCTTTTCTCTCTCTCTTTCTGTCTCTCTCTGTCTCTCTCTGTCTCTCTCTGTCTCTCTCTGTCTCTCTCTCTTTCTCTCTCTCTCTGTCTCTCTCTGTCTCTCTCTCTCTAAGTCACCATTTCAACCACCCACAGTACTTCAAAAGCAGCATGCAACACACACACATACGCACACGCAAACACACACACGCACACATACATATCCACACAGAGATACACACACACGTGCACACATACACATACACAGACAAATACAAACACCTACATACACACACACATGCACACACAGAAACACACACACACACAAGTACACACACACACACACAAAACACACACACACACACACACACAGACAGACAGACACAGACAAACACATACACACCACAGACAAACACACATACATACACACACATACACACATACATACACACACATACACACACACACATCACACACACACATACACACACACACACAACACACATACACACACACATACACACACAACACACACCATACACACACAAAACTACACACACACGCATACAACACACATACATACACACATACAACCATACACACCATACACACACCATACACACACATCATACACACACACACACATACACACATACACACAACAACACACAACATACACACATACAACACACATACACTACATACCACACACACACACACACACACACACAACAACACACACAACACACACACACACACACACACACACACACACACACACACACACACACACACACACTCTGGATTAGTCTTGTTAAATGACGGTAGAACAACTAGAATTCTGGATAATCCTCAACATAAGGTTTCTGCCATTGACCTAACTTTGTTATCACCTGACCTCGTCATTAATAGCATGTGGGATGTTACATCTGACTCCCTCGGAAGTGATCACCTGCCAATTGTTACAGTTATAAATGAACCGTTTGATAACACCACCAGAACAAGACGACGTTATACCTCGATATATGTACAAACGTGCTAACTGGGTAAAATACCGGAAGATTTTAATGGGAAAAGATTGCACGTTTAATGAATGCGTCAATATTAATGATATGTATTCCCATTTCACCGACGCGCTACATGAGGCAGCAAACAATTCCATTCCACAAAGGAAAAATGTAAACAAAGGTACTCATGTTGGAAATAGTTGGTGGAATCAATTATGTGAAGAAGCAGAGAATGAAAAAAAGAAAATGTATAAACTCTATTTAAAAACTAAATCTCCAGAAGACCATTACAATATGAAAATGGCTAAGATTCACTCAAACAAAGTTATAGCCCAAGCCAAAAAGCGCTATTGATCAGATTTTTGCTCTGAACAAATTTCCGGGCCTAAAGATCTTCCTAAAATTTGGAATAAGGTCAAAGAAATGAAAAATGGTTTTAATTTACCACAGTTTCCTATTAAGATTAAAGATAAAGACTTTCCTTCGTCATCTGAGAAAGCTGAAGAATTTGTACAGTTCTTTTCAAGAACAAGTAATTCCAGTAGCTTGTCTACTCCATTAAGGGAGGAAAGACGGAAAATTGAAGAGTCCGTCGCATACTCAGATCCTGCCCCTGATAGTCACATGTACATAAATTCAAAAATTACATTAAAAGAACTTAAAGATGCCCTTCTCTCGTTGAACAACAAAAAATCGGCTGTAGGACTGGATGGCGTTTCATATACCCTTTTAAATCATTTACCAGAGAAATGGATTGAAAACTTACACAATATCATACTAAAATGCTGGGAAAGTGGTCGCTTACCTGACATTTGGAAGACTTTGATTGTGTTACCAATACCAAAACCTAATAAACCCCTTTCAGATCCAGGTAGTTACAGACCTATCTCGCTTACATCCCATGTTTCAAAACTAATGGAAAAAATTATAGTGAATAGACCGAGTTACTTTTGTGAGAAAAATAATCTAATACCTATCAATCAATCTGGGTTTCGAAAAGGTAGATCAACATCAGACCATTTAGTTAAGTTAACAACTCAAATAAAAAATCAGTTTGCTAAAAGAAAAAATGTCTTAGCTACCTTCTTTGATCTTAAAAAAGCATACGATCAAGTCTGGCATGCGAGACTTTTGTTGAAATTTAAACATATTGGTCTCAACGGTAATCTTTATAATTTTATCAAAACATTTATAAGTGACCGAAGTATAGTCGCTAAAATAGGTAATACATACTCTGAAAAACGATCTGTAAACATGGGAATTCCTCAGGGTTCCGTAATATCTCCTCTATTATTTAACATTTTGATATATGACCTACCAACTCAAGTCTCAAACAATGTAAACGTTGCTCAGTACGCTGATGATATAGCGATCTGGATGAATGTTTCGTTAAAAAGGAAGACTTCCTTGAGAGAAATAAAATACATTAAAAAGGTCTATCAACATGAAATTAATAATATTTTCACTTACTTGACAGTTAACGGTCTGGAAATATCCAATGAAAAAACACACATGATGCTTTTTAATAATGGTCTCAGTCCGAAAGAAGTACCGTTGTTTAAAATTGGTGATGAGGAATTGAAATATACTACTCACGTGAAATTTCTGGGAGTACAGTTGGCTTCTAGTTTACAGTGGAAAGAACATATTGATGCCTTGTTATGTAACGCTATGAAAAGTTATAATATAATAAGAATTATTAGTAAACAGTCCTGGGGACAGGACACTAAAACGTTGTTACATCTTGTCACAGCTTTAGTCAGATCTAAGTTGGCTTATGGTCAAGAGCTCTATTTTTCAGCTCCAAAATGCTATTTGAAAAAAATTCAAAGCTTAGATAGTAAAGCTATTAAATGTGCTCTTGGGGCACCGGTGTATACAAAAACACAAAAAGTATATAAAACAGCCGGCATCCTTCCCTTGGAAGACTGGAGGAAGTTATCAACTGCTAAATATATAGTTAGAGCAAATGCAGTAGCTAATTATGCCAGCACGGAACTTAAAATTCGGTCCGACATCCATTTCCCCAAGAGAGCTAGAACAATAAAGTCACAAGAAACAATATCCACTTACACAAATGAGCTCTTCAAACTTTCTCACGTATTACCTAACAAAGTTTCACATAAAATGATATGTTGTCCTCTACCCCCCTGGGAACTGTCCAATGCTATTTTTGATATCAACTACACTGATACTGACCTGACAAAAGATATTAATCCACACGTGTTAGCAATTGGTGTTCTGTCACATCTATACAAAAAATATTCACATTACTTAAAAATCTTTACAGATGGCTCTGTTCTAGATGATGGTAAAGCAGGCGCTGGCTTTCTAATTCCTAAATTTAAAGTAGAAAAGGCTTACTCTTTAGGACAGGGACATTCAATCTTCACTTCTGAATTAGTTGCCATCCTAATGGCACTGAAATATATAGTAGATCTACCCATAACTTTGTTTAGTATCCTATTATGTGTAGATTCGAAATCTGCATTATAATCCTTAAAATGTTGCGAGCATAAAGTAAATAGTTCGTTAATATTTGATATAAAATTTCTAATTCATTGTTTAATAGCAAATAATACACAGGTTACTTTTTGTTGGACCCCATCACACTGTGGTATCCTTTTTAACGATCGGGTTGACAGAATAGCAAAAAATGCAGCAATGAATAGGGCTGGCAGTACTAAACTTGATTTACCACTCTCTGAACATGAAATGAATGCTATATTAGAAAACAAAGTAAAAGCGCAATGTGACCTTCGCCCCTTCTCGGTAAATTACCAGGGTTTTACAAGACAAGAGATAACTTTAGCTTACAGATTAACTCTCAATTCACTTCGAACTAAATTTAGTAAAACCATCAAATGTATCTGTGGTGATTTTATAACAGTTGATTACCTTTTGTGTTGTCAGCGAATGCGACTTATTTCCCTGCGTCATTTACAAACTTAAAACAGAAACATACTGATTTCACTCTGTATTTACACATTGCTAGACGTTTACTGCACAGTCCTGTAGGTCGTTTCCTTTGATTCAGCCCAATTGTTTTATACCTGTAACTCCCACACAGCCCGAGAAATCCGATGAAGCCTGACTGATATAATGTTCTGATTGTTTTTCTTTAGTTCGTTAATTTGTTTGATGTTACATTAATTGTTACCTTAATTGATACAATGCCTTCATGATTACATAGATTCATTCATTCCTTATGCCCCCTTTTTATTTTTCCCCCCGTCTAAAAGCACATATGTGAATAGACGTTAAAAGAAATAACGAACGAACATACACACCCAAATACACACACACAAACACAAACACAAACACATACACACACACATACACACACTCTCTCTCTCACACACACGTACACAAACATACACGCACACACACAAACATATACAAACATACACAGACATAAACAGACAGATGAGCAGACACACAGACACATACATACACACACACACACACACACACACACACACACACACACACACACACACACACACACACAAACACAAACAAAAACTATACACACAAACACAACACAAAAACATATACACACAAACACAAACACATACACACAGAAGTACACACCCAAATACACACACAAACACAAACACATACCCCCCACACACGCACACACACACACACACACACAATGGCAGAGCACTCAACTCTGAGAGACTCGGAGATATGCTTTATTGCATAACAATCACAGAAAATGCATAGTTCATCCCGAACAACCACGACAAATTGAGAGAGAGAGAGAGAGGGGGGGAGGGCTAGAGAGAGACAGAGATAGAGAGATAGAGGCAGACAGACAACAGACAGAAACAGAGAGTTAGAGAGAGAGAGATGAAGGGAGAGGGAGACAGAGGGGAGAGAGGACGAGAGAGTGGGAGAGAGAAGAGAGAAGGAAGAGAGGGGAGAGAGAGGGGGGAAGAGGGGGAGAGAGAGAAAAAGAGAGATAGAAAGACAGAGATAGAGAGAGAGACTGAGAGAAAGAGAGAGAGAGAAAGAGAGAGAGAGAGAGAGAGAGAGAGAGAGGGAGAGAGAGAGAGAGAGATATGATACACTGTTTATGCATAATTCAACGCATTGCTCTCTCACACATAGACAAGTTGCCAAGTCGAAAGAGTGTGTCCGCATATGCAAATCTGAGGCAAGAGTGCGCATTGAAGACACCAAAAACAAAGAAAGAGACAAACAAACAAAAAATTCATTGATTCTCACCTGTGATTAGCGTTGGTTCAGACACCATGTTTATCAAACAAACAAACGAACAGACAAGCAAACAAACAAACAAAACAAAACAAATAAAACAAACAAACAAACAAACAAAGATACCGAATAAGAAAACATTCGACAACCATCCAAAACAAAGCACATAAAATCAAGCCAACTCATAAATAACTTTACCTAACGAAAACATTATCAAAATAGAGGAGAACAAACAAACAATACAACAACAACAACAACAACAAAAACAACCAAACCAAAATAAAAATACCAACCAGCCAGCCAACAAACCAATCGAGCAAAACAAACAAACAAACAGACAAAAAGAAAAGCGACATCTTTATGATAAAAAACCAACAACTCGTCCTCACACGAAACCAACCAAACAAAACAAACAGAATTACAACAAAGACAGAAAGAACGACACAAAAGCTGCACTATCAATACAGGCAGCATTTCACTACAATATAATAATTATAACCCTCAAGGCAATGGCAGAAGCAGCAGTAAAAAAAAGCTCCAGTTGGATCTGGACCAGGAGGAACAAAAGTGACCGATAGCCAAGTGGTTAAGACATCCGTCACAAGGGTGACGTTGCCTTGAGAAACCTAATCACCTGGGATGCGCGGATTCGATTCCCTGAGGACAAATTTCTATTTTAAAAAAATGGTGACAGCAGAGGGACATCCAGGAATCATGACCTGGATGCGGCCTGCCCCCCTTAGAGTGTCAGGAGTTAAGGGCTTAAACACTTGCTCGTCGGGGGTTCCTCCTCTAAGGATCTTCTTCAGTTCGCCTCTTCCCAGAGTTTCTTATTACTTGTATAGCCTACGTTGTTTTAAAGACAGATTGATTCAAAGGATGGACATACCACTCATACGCTAGTTACGAACTCACGATATCGCCAGTGACATAGGGTTTACGCGCAGGCTTGTGGCTTGTATCATGATCATTTTGGAATCTCTTCCATCACATGGCATCGGTGGCGTCAGTGTTATGGAATTTGTTCCGAGTGATGAGACGCCATCTTGAGAAGCTGAAACATGTGGCTTCTTGCTTCTTTTTTTAATTTTACATTTTTCAGATGTGTTTGCTTAACTGTAAGATTTTGAAGGATTCTTTCTGTTTGTTTTCACTTAGTCTTCTCCTTCACCATTTCTTCCTACTACTTCGCCTACCATCACTACCATCACTAACGCACAGCTGCTAATAAGTACTACTACTACTATTCCTACAACAACAACAACAACTACTACTACTGCTACTACCACTACTATTGGTACTGCTGCTGCTGCTATTACTACTACCACTACTACACTACTACTACTACTACTACTACTGCTGCTGCTGCTGCTGTTACTACTACTACTGCTTCTGCTACTGCTATTACTACTACTATTGCTACTACTACTACTGCTACTACTATTAGTACAGCTACTACATTTATTACTACTACTACTGTTACAGCTACTACTACTACTGCTGCTGCTACTACTATTACTATTACTACTATTGCTATTACTACAACGTGCACTTCCACCACATTGGTGTCACAACAAAAACAATAATAATACTGCTGCATTTGCAACAACAATTGTGACTGCTTTTACTACTACTGCTAACCTAATACACGCAGACAGACAGACAGACAGACACAGAGAGACAGAAAGACAGACACATACACACAAATACACGCACACAGCAAGAGAACACATCGATGAAAAATACCGTACCCACCTTCATATTTTTACTGATGGATCAGTCTTAGAAAATAAATGTGCTGGAGCAGCATTTTATGTTCCAAAATTTAAAACAAAAAAGTCATTTTTCGTAGGGGCAAACATATCTATCTTTACAGCGGAATTAGTCGCTATTATACAAGCATTACATTATCTAGTAAATCATAAACCCGTGCCTTTCAAAGTAGTTCTCTTTGTTGACTCAAAATCTGTATTATATGCTTTACGTTCTTTTGATACCGATGCAAGACCTGATTTAAGTACTGAGGCAAATCACCTTATACATCGTTTAAGGGTCAAAGGTACAGCTATCAGTTTATGCTGGGTGCCTTCTCACGTTGGTCTTCACGGCAACGAAGTAGTTGACAGAGCAGCTAAGCAAGGCGCGCAGAATTCTGATAATTCTATAGAATTACATGTTTGTACTTCCGTAAAAGAAGCTTGCAACTTGCTCGAATCAACCTCATGGTCTCGATTTTATGAACATTTAAATGAACAGTTTGTGTCACAACAAATGATAACACTTACCGTTCAAAACGTATGTAAAAAATTGCAATCTTCTTCCATGTATCATTTGAGATCGAACGTTGCTGTTCGTTTTCGTATTCAGCTAAACGCATTGAAAACAAAATATTGTAAAAATGTCAAGTGTATTTGCGGCGAACAGTTCACACTGTTTCACTGCTTATTCTACTGCAAAATGCTACGTTCCTTTTTACCAAAAATGTTTACTCAAGAAAAGTATTCTGAAACTCATTTCCAAAAAGTTACATCAGATCAATCTTTATTAGTTAAAATTTCAGAATCATTAGTTCACAGTCCTGTTAACGAATTACTTTAACTTTATGCAGTGTGTGTATTAGTGTTACAATTTCCCTTCATATTGTTGAAGTTAATTGTTAGAGTGAAGTTTTCGTTCCATTTTCCTGTTCTCCCACCTATTTATGTCTTTTTACTCTATCTCCCCTCTGCCCCAATCCAACCCACTTAACTATTGTTCTACATTTTATTATATTTATTCCTTCCCCCCCCTCCCCCTCCCATTGCTTTTATTCTTTTTCCCCATTTATAGCCATGCGTGAGTGTGTGTGTGCGTGTGTGTGCGCGCGTGCGTAAGTGTATGTTCAGCGCTTAGATTTATTTTTATCGAGATTTTGCGCTATATAAATATTGTAATTATTATTATTATTATTATTAATATCACTTATAGTGAAAAGACGTTAAATCAAAGAACGAACGAACACGTACACACACACACACACACATGCACACACACACACACACACACACGCACACACACACACACACACAACACACGCACACACACACATACACACACACTCTCTCTCTCTCTAGCTCTCTCTATCTTTCTCTCTCTCTCCCTCTAACTCTCTGTCTCTGTCTCTATCTGTCTTTTTCTCTAAAGCGCGCGCATTAAGTCAATGGAAACAATACACACAAAGGCAACAAACAACAACTTTAAATTGCGACAGAAACACTAATCAAACATGAGCACGAGAACAACCACAACCATAGAAAATATCTTGATATCACTCATAACGAAAAGGCATTAAATCAAACAACGAACGAACCATACAAAGCGAGATTTTTGATAATAATTCATCATAAAAGACAGCATCCATAATTTATATTTTTCCGTTAACTTTGATGGGAACACTAAGTTACTATTCTACATGAGAATAATGAGCTCTGTGAGAATAACTAAAAGCTTCCATTTGTTTCATTTCAACTGCATTTCTGTCACGGGTACACGCTCATTGCCACTTTAACGTAGATATTGTACTGACATGTTAAAACTGTACACATAACTCAACTTAAAAATGGTCAAAACAACCACATTACCGGTATGAATAAACTACACGGACATTTGTTAAAATGTAACGACCGATTCAGAGCACGCACGCATGTGCGCTCGGCGCGCGCGCACGCATCACACACACACACACAAACACACACAACACATATATGCATACTTTTAGTAGCTTATGGACAACACGCACATACAACACCACAGACACATAGACACAGACAACAACACAACACACCACACACACACACACACACACACACACACACACAACACACACACAACACAACACACACATACACAACACAACACAACACACATACACATACACACACACACACACACACACCAAAACACACAACCAGTGCGCACACTACTACACCATCACTACTACTCAACACACATACATACACAAAACATCCATACACACACACACACACCAAATAATCATAAAATAGCATCCGCGAGGCGCTCACGTACAGTTACTGCACTACATCATCCATACGACAACCACGCAATAGTCATAATTAGTGATGAATCTACATCGTGACTGAAATATTCTATTCTACAGTTTGACGAAATACAGCCCTTGTTGATCAATCAATCAATAATCAATCAATCAATAATCATCATCAATCAATCAATTCTTGTACAATTTATCAGCCAGCTCAATCAATCAATAATCAATCAATCAATCAGTCAATCAATCCTTCCATTTATCATTGTCAATCAGCCAACCAGCTGACCAACTAAACCCTTCTTTTATGTTTTTCAGGGGGGGACAAATTTTCCTTTACCATCATACAGAGTAATGCCACGTAATACACATCATCTGTTCTGTACATAAGGACAGTGTTAAATTAATATCGGTGTGTGTAGAATTTTGACCAGTGAGTACATGTTTCTGTTATTTACAAAAGTTCAAGATATACAGATAATTAAGGTGTAAAGTTCTCCAGAGTAACACTCCGGTAGACATTTCTACACGAATACACGCGAACACGGCAATTTCCAGAGTAGTCGAAGTTAACACGAGAATTATCGTAGTCATGCAAATGCACACGGAAATCTCTGGATTTAACATAATTTGTATGCAAACAGGTCAGTTATACGTTTTTTCTTTTATATTAGAATTTCCAGATTTACACAAAGTGACACAGTCATGAGAGTTTTACATCAGAGTTGCCAACATGTACACAAGTATAGGCCCATATAACGTAAATAACAATTTTATCATAAGAAATTTTATACTAGAATTTCGAACTTGATACAAGTTAACACACACTCATTTTACATGTACACTAACATGTCCAGACGAATGATCACAAGCGTTAATATAGTTCATAATAACTGTAACTGTTTGGATTCGTTGTGTGCACCACTGACTGTGGTGATCATTGAAGCACTGGAGATGTCAACCACTCACGAAAGGCATTAATAAAACGAAGGCCTGAAGACTCACCAGGCAGATGTTTTAAATAACAAAACCAAGCAACAAAACAAGAGAAGATTAAACATGGTGTCAGAGTCGCTCTATCGTGTTTCGTTATCAGCGTGCTCTCTCTCTGTCTCTTCTCTCTTCTCTGTCTCTCTCACTCGTCTTTAAATACCTGTACAGAAATATTGTGTTCATGACAATTTCACGTACAAACACAGCTAACATCAGGTCCTCTGAAAAGTCAGTTCATTGATATATACGATATCGTTGAAATGTTACAATATTACTCACAATCATTCAAAATCTCGCTCTCTCTCTGTCTCTGTCTCTCTCTCTCTGTCTCTCTCTCTCTCTCTCTCTCTCCCTCTCTCTCCTCTCTCTCTCTCTCTCTCTCTCTCTCTCACTCGTTTATAAATACACATGTACAAGAAATATTGTGTTCAAAATGACAAAATTTACAACAGTACAAACACAGCTAATATCAGAGTCCATCAGTGGAAAAGCAGTTTCAATTCTGAATATATACGAGATATCGTTGAAATGTTACAAATATTACACACAAGCATTCAAAATGACAAATGTCATGAACGATCATAACACACAATATATATGATACAATCATGATAAGATACAATCATGACACAATCACATTATCATTCTTTGTTTTGAATCGTAGTGTAACTTTTTTTTCGTATATGAGGTAATGCTGGAAATGGTGAACTTTGATAAACAAAAACAAAAAACAAACAAACAAACAAACAAACAAGCAAAAAACAAACAAACAAACAAACAAACAACAAAAAAGCAAACAAGCAAACAAGCAAACAAAACAACAAGATCTGAAAATTCTTACTGTGATTTTTCGTTTTGAATGTAGCCTCATTATACAACAGAGAAACATACATATTGTAGAGTGTAGGAAACAATAAGAAATCGTATAAAAGTAGGAAACAATAAGCAATTGTAGAGTGTAGGAAACAATAAGAAATCGTTAAAGTAGGAAACAATAAGCAAGTAGAGTGTAGGAAACATAAACATGTAGGTAGAAACAAAAAAATCGTAAAGTAGGAAACAATAAACAATTGTGAGTGTAGGAAACAATAAACAATTGTAAGTGTAGGAAACAATAAGAAATCGTACAAAAGTAGGAAACAATAACAATTGTAGAGTGTAGGAAACAATAAAGCAATTGTAGAGTGTAGGAAACAATAAGAAATCGTAAAGAGTGTAGGAAACAATAAACAATTGTAGAGTGTAGGAAACAATAACAATTGTAGAGTGTAGGAAACAATAAAAATCGTAGAGTGTAGGAAACAATAAGAAATTGTAGAGTGTAGGAAACAATAAACAATTGTAGAGTGTAGGAAACAATAAACAATTGTAGAGTGTAGGAAACAATAAGAAATTGTAGAGTGTAGGAAACAATAGAAATTGTAGAGTGTAGGAAACAATAAACAATTGTAGAGTGTAGGAAACAATAAGAAATTGTAGAGTGTAGGAAACAATAAAAATTGTAGAGTGTAGGAAACAATAAACAATTGTAGAGTGTAGGAAACAATAAACAATTGTAGAGTGTAGGAAACAATAAGAAATTGTAGAGTGTAGGAAACAATAAAAATTGTAGAGTGTAGGAAACAATAAGCAATTGTAGAGTGTAGGAAACAATAAAAATTGTAGAGTGTAGGAAACAATAAACAATCGTAGAGTGTAGGAAACAAAAGAAATTGTAGAGTGTAGGAAACAATAAGAAATTGTAGAGTGTAGGAAACAATAAAAATTGTAGAGTGTAGGAAACAATAAAAATTGTAGAGTGTAGGAAACAATAAAAATTGTAGAGTGTAGGAAACAATAAAAATTGTAGAGTGTAGGAAACAATAAGACAATTGTAGAGTGTAGGAAACAATAAAAATTGTAGAGTGTAGGAAACAATAAGAAATCGTAGAGTGTAGGAAACAATAAGAATTGTAGAGTGTAGGAAACAAAAGAAATCGTAGAGTGTAGGAAACAATAAACAATTGTAGAGTGTAGGAAACAACAAGAAATTGTAGAGTGTAGGAAACAACAAGAAATCGTAGAGTGTAGGAAACAATAAGAAATCGTAGAGTGTAGGAAACAAAAGAAATCGTAGAGTGTAGGAAACAAAAGAAATCGTAGAGTGTAGGAAACAAAAGAAATCGTAAATGTAGGAAACAATAAGAAATCGTAGAATGTAGGAAACAATAAGAAATCGTAGAAGAAGTTAGAAAACAATAAGAAATCGCACAATAAGTAGGAAACAATAAGAAATCGCAATAGTAGGAAACAATAAGAAATCGTACAAGTAGGAAACAATAAGAAATCGTACAGCATAGAACAAATAAGAACAATTAAGAAGGGAACCCGACTAACGATTGAGAAGTTCTGGATTTGAACCCCTTCAGTTCTGTCAAGATCATTGCGAGATATCTCGGCCCCTGACTGGCTCTTATCCACCGTTGAACGTGCTATGGCCTCACTGGACAGACTGGGACCACACACGGTCAAGTCTCAGCCACTTTCACGGATGCGTCATTGAGGGTGTTGCTGACATTTCGTGACCAACACCGCATGTGTCTGTATTTCTCTGGTCTAGTTGACGCCTGGGCCATATTAGGTAAGGAAACGTAAGAATACAGTACTGTCATGCAGCCTGGATCCGGAATGGAACTCTGTAGCATCATGACTATCATCAACAGTCATTTTGCATCATCATGGCATTGTGGAACATTGTCCAGATTTTGTGTCGTACAAAATGTGACAGAAAAAAAGACAACAACAATAACACCACACAAAAAACCACCAAAACAAGCAAGCAAGTAAACAAACAAACAAGCAAACAAACAACAACAAGAATAATCAGCAACCACCAAAACCCAAGGAGGAAACTCACTGCTATTGTTTTGTCTTTGGTTGTTTGTTTGTTTGTTTGTTGTTTGTTTGTGTGTCGTGTCTGTGTATGTTTGTTTGTTTGTGTGTGTGTGTGCTTGGTGTGCTATGTGTGTTGGTGTCTATGTGTGTGTGGTGTGTTGTGTGTGTGTGTGTTGTCTATGTGTGTGTGTTGTGTGTGTAGTGTGTGTGTCTGTGTGTGTAGTGTGTGTTGTCTGTGTGTGTGTGTGTGTGTGTGTGTGTGTGTGTGTGTGTGGTTGTGTGTGTGTGTTATTTTTCTTTAAAACCAGCCCCACATGTATAAACAGTACGGAACAGTGAAAATCAGTGCTGAACAACGTTCAATTTAGCAAGTTGTTCTTTGAATGCAAAGAGATTTTGGTGTGACTCTTAAAATAATGATTATGGTTATGGTAGGATTCTAGCTTGCCCCCTACATTTTCATCATTGTCTCGATTATGTGCTGAGGAAAGCAGTGGATAAGAACAAAAATCTCGGCTTTACCCTCACAGAACAGAAGAGCAGACGCTACCCTGCGGTAAAGATAACAGGTGCGGATTACGCTGATGACCTGGCTGTTCTCGCAGACTTCCTAAAGGATGCAACATCTCTCCTTCACAATGTCGAAAAAACAGCAATGGAGATCGGGGTTCACATCAATGCGAACAAAACAGAGTTCATCTGTCTGAACCAAGACGCATCAGAAGGCATGAGAAGTCTCAATGGAGATACGATCAAACAAGTTCAAGACATTAAATACCTTGGCAGCTACATTGACTCCACAGAACAAGACATCAACACCAGACTCGGAAATGCCGGGGGCGCACTAAATCAACTGGACAAAATCTGGAAGCCAATCTACCAGACAGCCTGAAAAGGAACTTCTTCCGAGCAGCAGTAGAGTCTGTTCTTACATATGGCTCAATTTCTTGGACCCTAACAACGACATTGGAGAGGAAGATTGATGGAGCATACACACGAATGCTGCGTTGCAGCCCTGAACAAATCTGGAGAGAACATCCAACTAACAAAGAATTATATGGCAAGATCCCACCAATCAGTAAATCAATACGTCAACAAAGACTGCGCTTTCACAGGACACTGCTGGCGTAGCAAAGAAGACTGGTGGGGGATGTTCTACTATTGAGACCCAGTCACGGTAAACAAAGACCAGGAGTCTAAAGAAGACCTTCATCGACCAACTGATCGATGATGTGGGCTGTCAGTATGATGAACTACCTACTGCAATGTCTGGACAGAGAAGGATGGAAGAAACGTGTCATGGATAGCCGAGCAAGCTCGACATGATGATGAGGAGGAGGATTCTAGCCTATGTGTTCAATTTTCGTTTTAATTCACGTTTTAAACTCAGCGACTCTCAATAAAATGACACGTTCTTTGTAAGTGTATAAAACTGGACACTCGCACACCACACAACACACACACAACAGACACATACATTTAAACACACACACACTAAACACACACACACACACACACACACACACATACACACACACACACACACACAACACACACACACACAACACACACACACACACACACACACATCTATATCTATATCCATATCCATATCCATATCTAAATCAAGGTTATCAAAAATATGACTTGACGTGCATCGAAGACAATGGCAGATTGTCTCAACAATGGACACAGACGCTAAATGTTGTCAAAAGTTCCTGGGAAAGCCCTGTTCACATACCTTCCTCAAAAAATGTCTAATTTTAGGCCAGTTCTTTGTTCCATGTGACTTTGACCTTGACATTTTCTCCCCGAACAAATAAGCTTCAGTCTGTGGGAAATTGAAAGTGTTTTTGCTTGTTTTTTTTTTCCTTCTCCATTCTGTTGCTCAGATTATGATTACTGGTGGTACTGCTGTCTCTGACATTAGCGAATCCAGCTTGATCCTCGTTTTGAAAGATGGAATGAAGTCCAGGGTCAGGGTCAGGGTCATCATCATCATCATCATCATCATCATCAATCATATATCAATCATCATCATGTGCCCTGCCGCATACCTAATACAAATTTCAACATACCTAAGGACACAAAAACATATGTGAAAACGGGCTTAAATTACTTAAAAATTGCTTCCGCATATCTCACTTCCCTAGAGCCAAAAATGTACTTATACATGTATGTACCCAGTTATCAATTCTAAGAGAAAGTAGTTAAGACTTTATCCAACACAGACAAGTGAAGGGACCAGCATGGCAGAAGAAAATGATAGGAAGAAATAACAGAAAGCAACGGAGGAAGAAAGAAACAAAGAGAGTGACAGGAAATAAGAAATTTCTAGCACAGAATTTCCAAAAAGTGGGGATACTATTTATACCGAAAAAGCCCTCGGTATCCTCAGGGGGGGTAATCTGTGTCTAGAGGTTGGTGGACCAGAGTGAGTGAATAGCGTCCCCTTTGCGATTTGTTCTTAAAAAGGCATCAGCGGTTCTACAGCAAAAACTATACACAGTGTTCAACAACTTACCATGAACACCACAGTCGTCAGCTTACAAGATAAGTGGCAGCAGCAGTAACAGCAACAAATAACAAGGAAGAGAGACAGGGCGGGATAAAGCTACTCTATAGTTTCCATCTAATTTCATCGTGAAATATCACTTCTTTTCTCTAAGTCAAAGTGACTGACCGTGTTCAAACACAAAAAATGAACCAGTATAGGACTTTTTTATTGGAACTGTTTGGTGAATGTGTGTGTATCAGGTCATCAACAAATAAAAATGACAGCTTAAGGGAACATAGAAAAGTCTTCTCTTTCTCTGTGTTTGTCTGCCTCTCTGTCTGTCTGTCTGTCTGTCTGTCTCTGTCTTCTCTGTCTCTCTGTTTCTGTCTGTCTGTCTGTCTGTATCTCCTCTCTCTCTCTCTCTCTGTCTTTCTCCCCCCTTTCGTCTCTACATCCTTCCTCCTCTCTCTTCCTCCTTCACTCTTTCTCTCTCTTTCTCACAAAACAAACAAACAAACAAAAAACAAACAAACAAACAACTAGAAAAGAAAATACAATAAAACACAGACAAACAAAGCAAAAAAGGAGAGACACAAAGAAAGAGAGACGAGCGAAAGAAAGAAAGAAGACACACATAAGATTTGTACACTTTTGAATGAAGAGCAATACTCTCTCTCTCTCTCTCTCTCTCTCTCTCTCTCTACTATATATATATATATATTATATATATATATATATATAATATATATGTGTTGTGTGTGTATGTATGTATGTATGTATGTATGTATTATAGTTATATATTATATATATTATTCAAAAACAAAAAAAATATACAAACAAAAGTAAAAAACAAAATAACTAGAAAAGAAAATACAAAAAAACATCAAACCAGAAAAAAACACGAAAGAAGAATATATACACGTATTTGATACAACAAAACAAGACAGGCGCATGTTTGTTTGTAATCGTACGCTTGACAAAGGCCATTTGGCCGAAAATTTGCGCCTGTCTTGTTTTGTTGTATTAAATACGCGTACATATTCTTCTTTCGTGTTTTTTCTGGTTCCTGTTTGCTTGAACGCGGGCAGTCACACTTGTTTTGGATTACAATAAAACACAAACAAACAAAAGGACAGCAGGAGACAAAGAAAGAAAGACAAACGAAAGAAGGAAAAAAAGACACACACGAGCACTGTGTACTTTTGAGCGAGGAGCAAATACTTTCACCGGGGCTACTGTTTCTGATCAGTGGAACAGAGCAAAACTAACATGTCACCAAAGTAAGTAATATAAGCAACAGAGCGTTGAAGGACGTACCCATCAAAAGGACGCAGGCCTACGTGGTTTTAACATTTTCTCACGGTTCAAGGAACTTCGGCAACGACATAACACAACAGAAATTCACAGCAAATTTGCAAGCAGTTCACAGGGACACTAACATGGTCTAACGCGAATTTCCCTGCCAGAATGCAAACTTTAGCATGGGAACATGGGAACCAGAAAAACACGAAAATAGAACCAGAACGCGTATTGAATACAACCAGACAATACCAGGCAAGATAGGCAGATAGATTAATCAAGAAGACACTTCTAGGTCGAAATTTCATCAACAGGAATGGCTATTCATTTGTGAACACTAAAGATCATGATGAAATGATCATTTAGTAGAACACCTTTTCCACCCCCGTACTCCCCCCCCCCCCCCTCATCCTCCAAATATAAGACTAGAGTTTGTTGCATTCTCCTTTCTGAAAAAAATGGATGCAATCCGACAAAAATGATACAACAAACAAACAAACATCAGTCAACCACATGAACGAACGAACAATTCCCAAAGGAAAAACAACAACCAAACAACCAAGGAGTAAAAACCAACAAATCAACAATGACAACAACAACGAAAGTAAAACAACAACTTCAGCAACACAAAAACGAAAAGAGACAGACAGACAGACAGACAGACAAACAAACAAACAAACAAACAAACAAACAAAAAACTTGCTGTTTTAATACCCTCTGCCCCATTCTCTTTGAAAGCACTATCATCAACACTCACCATCATCCCTCCGAAAACACAAACAAATAAACAAACAATGCTCTAACTCTCCTTTTGTGTATTTCCAAAGTAGGCCTAACACTTGTAGGCCTAACATTATGTCATATGCCAGTTATTTCATCACCATTTGAACGTGTCACAGTGGACATTGTAGGGCCATTTCAGACTTCGCGTTCAGGCTTCAGGTACGTACTCACCATTGTGGATGTAGCCACTCGCTATCCTGAAGCCATACCACTCAAACAGATAGACACAGTCTCGGTCGCAGAAGCTTTGGTAACCGTTTTTAGTCGCATGGTTTGCCAAAGGAAGTCCTCTCGATTGCGGGACACAGTTCACTTCAGAGATGATGAAAGAAGTATACAGATTACTCTCGGTTCATTCCGTCACTACCACACCATATTATCCCCAATCGAATGGCATGTAGAACGATTCAACGGGACACTAAAAACCATGCTCAAGCGTGTCAGCAGTGAAAGTCCTTCTAACTGGGATCGGTACCTACCAGCTATAACTCTTCGCGTACAGGGAGTTGCCAAATGAAAGTACTGGCTTCTCGCCTTTTGAGCTACTTCGCCTACATACGCGGACCAATCTCATTCCTCGCAGAAAAATGTCAGGACAAGATTTTTCTGAAGACAAAAAGAACATTTTCGAGTACGTCTTTGATCTCAAAAACAGAGTTCAAACCGGATGTGACATTGCAAAGGAAAATGCATTTTCCAGTGCTCAGAAATACAAAAAGTTCACAGATCGAAAAAAGAAAGCACGTGCACTTCAACCTGGTGATCACGTCCTTGTCCTGTTGTCAGATGACCAGAAAAAACTGACTTTGAAATGGAAGGGTCCATTCAGGTGGTAGAAAAAACTTCTGATGTTAACTACAAAATTGACATGAATGGACTGAAAAAGACATTCCACATTAACATGTTGAAAAAGTATGTGGAAAGGACAAATGTCTCCATCAACATGACTGATTGTGTGACTGGCAGTGTGATGAGTGCGTCTGATGTGTCGGACATCCTACCAGTAGATGCTGTGGATCTATACACTAACAGTGAAAAAAGACGAGACTGTGTGACACAGATTTCTGTGTGTGCGGCTGTGAGTATGATTGAAGAAAGTGAGGACATTATCAAATTGCCCACACTCTCTGTTAAGGGAGAAACATACAAAGATGTGGTCATTGACGATGACCTGTCCCTTTCAATGCGCCAGGACTTGACTTCACTGTTATCTGATTTTTCAGACATCTTGACTGACAGGCCAGGTGACGGCAAATCTGTCGAACCCCACAAAATTGTATTGACGACAGACAAGCCAGTCAGGGTCAAACCTATCCTCTGCCCTTTGCAAAAAAAGGAGATCGTTGAAAGAGAAGTAAAAACCATGTTAAGTCTTGGAGTCATAGAGCCTTCTACATCCCCATACAGTGCCCCAGTCGTTCTGGTCCCTAAGCCTGTTGGTTCAGTGCGCTTCTGTATTGATTATCGCACTCTTAACCAGAACACTATCTTTGATGCTGAACCAATTCCCGACTTGGAAGAGGCGATATGTACCTGACTTTGCGACACTGACAGCCCCACTGTCTGACTTAACAAGAGGAAACAGTCGTCGACAGATTACCTATTACAGATTATTCTCTCTCTCTCTCTCTCTCTCTCTCTCTCTCTCTCTCTCTCTCTCTCTCTCTCTCTCTCTCTCTCTCTCTCTTCTATCTTCTATCTACTATCATCTATCTTCTATCTCTCTCTCTCTCTCTCCTATATATATATATTATATATACATGTATATACATACTATACATACTACTCACACACAAACATACATACATACCTACATACATACATACATACATACATAGATACATACATACATACATACATGCATACATATATACATACATTGTTATTGTCGTTTTGCTTTAAAGCCAAGCCACTGCGTAGAACCATTTCGTTCGCTCTTTCTTTGATTTAACGTCTCTTCACTATGAGTGATATTTCACGGACTTAGAACCATATCAGTTTGCGTGTTCATGTGTACGTGTGCATGTGCGTGAGCGCGTGTGTGTGTGTGAAAGAGAGAGGGGGTGGAATGTTGGGGGCTATTTGCGAGCGTCGGGATAGGCCATTCCCAACCTCCATCTCTCTCTCTCTCTCCTCTCTCTCTTCTCTCTCTCTCCTCTCTCTCTCTCTCTCTCTTGTCTTCCCCCCCCCCCCACCCTGTGTCTCTGTCTCCTCTCTCCCTTTTTCTCTCTCATTTTTTCTTCTTGTTCTTGAATCTCCCTTTGATTTTTTTTTATCACAAAAGAGATCGTTTCACATCGACCGAAGGGGACAGGTGTGTGGTCTTTTTGTCTGTGTGTGTGTCTGCTTGTCTGGGACAAAAGTGTGTGAACCAGATTTTGTCAGCTCTTGATGAAATCTGCGGCCTGTTGAAGAGACACGAAAACATGAGTTCGGAAAGGTGAAGTTCCAAGGTCAAGGTCACGTGGACCAGAACGGTGCTTACAATCAGCACGTTCTGAGGAAAAAGTATGAGCAGCACTTTCTCAGGAATTTCTGATAACATTTCGAATCATTTATCATTATCGTGACAATCTGCCCTTGACTCATTCGCACGTGTAGTTCCATTTTATCGAAAGATCTTTCAAAATGACCTTGAAAAGAACGATTTTTAAATTTCTGCAACAATTTGTGCATAAGAGGGATATAAACTGGAATGACAGAACTATCTTAGTGTATGCCATTCCCTTCCCTCTCTCCCCAACACACTATCTCCCCAAAGAAATTCAGATATCAAATATGGCGGTTGACGAATGCTCAGATGTCGGGTTGTGATAGTCTCTTAATAGCAGCAAGTCGTTGAGCACGAGTAGTGCAAGGGAGGAAACTACAATGATAATAGCCCTTACAAATAACAGAGTAGCTTCCATGTTCTGTCATAACTCTCGAAGCGCCCGAAGGATGTTTACGTGACGTTAATTTGTGCACTTGCGAGTTTGTCGTCAAAACTCGTACTACCATAAAGATAAAAATGTACACAGAATATATTCTGTTGTACTAGGAAATGTTTGAGAACATGTTCTTTTAACCCTTTGACTCCTGCACCCTGTCCACCAACATGCTTTATTTTTAACCATGTTAGCAGAGCAAAAACTTATCCCTTTGACTCCCTCACCTTATCAATCAGCTTCCTAGGAAGCTGGTGGATAGGGTGAGGGAGTCAAAGGGTTAAGTTTTTTGCAGTTGGTGAATAGAGTGTGGGAGTCAAAGGGTTAACGTAGGTTGAAAGATAATATGAATCTTCCCATAAACCAATAAATTCCCTCCTGAGCCACCCAAAAACTTAATAGTAATTCTGTTTGTATAGCGCATATAGTCCAGGGCCAGAGCATGCTCCTTGCACTTTATCTACATTCAGCGAGGGTGACGGATAGGGTTGGGATGTATAAAAAAGAAGAATTCATAGAACTATATATGAGATTTTCGTGTGTATCAGAGTGGAGTTTGTGCATATACCAAAACATGCATGGAATGCGTACATACACACATGCACACACACATTCACACACACACACATACACACACACGCACATTCACACACACACACATACACACATGCACACACACACACACACTACACACATGCACACACACATTCACACACACACACATACACACATGCACACACACATTCACACACACACATACACACACACATGCTCACGTGCCAGCACACATGCACACACACATACATACACACACGCTCGCATGCCAGCACACACACACACACACACACACACACACACACACACACACACACACACACACACACACACACACAACACACACAACACCACCACACACACACACACACACTCACACACACACACACACACACACACAAACAACACACACACACTACACACACACACACACACAAACACACACATATAAGCACACACACACACACACACACAACACAAACACACACACACACACACACACACATCACACACACACAAACACACACAATCAATCACATACAACACACATCACGCTCAAAAATACACTGCGTACCTGCACACACATTATGGACAGACTGAAATATCATTTGAACCACGAAGAGCCACAAGCATTAATGTATGAATTTTGAAGACATTTTTTAAAAGAGATATGTAGACCCAGGGGAAAATATTGGACGGACTTGCAGGTGGCTGAGGACAAGGAGGCTGGAAGATGTGCTTACGGCAACAAGGGATAGATACATATGGAGGGCCATGATCGCCAATGCCATGTGGCAGGGCATTTGATGATGATGATGATATGTTCTAAGGCGCTTTTTTGAAAGTAAGCAGACAACTACTTTGTCTGAAGTCAAAATGAGAGAAGGATTTCTTTCCGCAATTAATTAACGAGAACTAAGGTACGGTTAAAGAAAAGGAACAAGACGCTTATTATTTTTGTTTAAAGCCCAGCCGACTGCGTAGAGTCACACCTGTTTCATGACATACAAAATACTTCAACAGGTAAACAAAAAGGAAAAGAAAATAAAGTACCACATATCAATGCATTCGCGCAATAATCTAAAGAGATGCCCCTGGCATTGACCACTTCGCCCAATTTATCACACAGGAGATTTTAAAAACATACCTGAATACAAATTTAAACATAACTAAGGACACTAAAGCATATATAAAAACGGGCCTAAATTACGAACAATTGCTTTGGCATACCTATTTCCCTAGAGCCAAAAATGCACTTAATACATATACTCAATTATCAATCCTAAGAGAAAATCAGAAAGACTTTATCGAACACATACAGGTGAATGGACCAGCAAGGCAGAAAAGGACAGGAAGAAATGACAGAGAACAAAGGAACAAAGCAGAAACAAAGAGAGTGACAGAAAAGAGGAAATTTCTTGCAAAGAATTTCCAAAAGGTGGGGATACTATTTATATTAAAAGAATCCCTGGCATCCCCGGGGGGGGGGGGGGGGGGAAGCAAGTTGCTTGAGACCTGAAAACTTTATAAGATTTGTAGGGCAGGGGTATTTTTGACATATATGTAAGCATGGTATTCAGTATCTGGCTAACAGGGCTGTGGGTGAAGTTGGGACAGGTTTAGTAGGCCGACAGTGGATAGCAATTGCTTTAAAGAAAAACAAAAGGAGAAAAACTGGAATAAAAAAGAAAGCCACGTCCGCAGCATGACGTTACTCTAAGCCTCCCGTCTTACTGTTGATGGCCGATGACATATCGATTCACCACTTTCATTTTCGCTATATGTCAAAAATATCACATTCACCGGTTGAGTAAGTACATACACACATACGCAGGCACGCACACACAGACACACACACACCTACAGACACACACACACACGCACACACACCACACACACACACACACACACACACACACACACACACACACACACCCACACACACACACACGTCTAAAAGCGCAGCATATGTGAATAGACGTTAAAAGAAATAACGAATGACCTCTCTCTCTCTCTCTCTCTCTGTCTCTCTCTCTCTCTCTCTCTCACACGCACACACACCACACACACACACACACACACACACGTCTAAAAGCGCAGCATATGTGAATAGACGTTAAAAGAAATAACGAATGACTCTCTCTCTCTCTCTCTCTTCTCTCTCTCTCTCTCTCTCTCTCTCTCTCGGGGGGGGGGGGGGGGGGGGCATGCTGGGTAATGGCGGCGAATAGCAGCTGTTTTGAGTTGCTGTGTATACTTTTCTCCATGACAGTGTTTTGATGATCTGTATCAAACAGCTATCCTGTGCAGTGCTTCAGTGATAGTCCCATGTGAGAGACAGTGCAGGAAAATGGTGGGCATTGAAGTGTGGAGAGCTGCTATCGGCATTTTCTGTGGACATTTCAAATCTGGGTCAAGAAGGTGTGCTCGAAAAAGTTTGAGGTGCGTACAGGTGAGCAAGGCCAGTGTCAATAACACAGTCTGGTCATCTTTGGATATTCTTGTCGCCTTTGTGGTATTTATTGCATTTGTGACATTCATTGACAGTTTCTTTTGTAATGCACATGAAATGTTGTCATTTAAAATGGCAAGACAAGCTGAACAAGAAAAAATAAAAGGAACAAGACTGGGGGCAGAAGAGGAGATATGTGTCACCGACGGTGTATGTCAGGTAGCCATGCACGTGCCATTGCTTTTCTCGGCCGTGTGCGTGCAGCACATCGTGTTTTGCGTGAGAAGGCTGCTCCTCAGCGGTGACATAGAGACAAATCCCGGCCCTATCACTGACAGTACCACACACACAGAGGACGGAAATGATAACATGGTTGACAGACTCATGCAAGTGATGCAGCAACAGTTCTCTGAGCAAACCAAATTGATAAGGAATGATCTTGGAGAGATCAAAGACGAGCTACGTCAAGTGAAAGAACGATGTGAGGAAATCAACAACAGGTGCAACAGACTGGAGAAAGATCACAGAAACCTGACGGAGACAGTGACAGATATGAGTGGCGACATACAACAACTGTTCCAGGAATCTAATGATGAGAAAGAGGAAATACAACAACTCACAGAGACAATCAGGGATATGAGACACGATGTTGCCCAATTAAAGTCAGACACAGACAAGTTAGAAGATTTTTCACGAAGAGATAATTTACGTTTTTTCGGGATTTCTCAGCAAGAATCTAGGGAAACGTTTGACTCATGTGCTACCGCAGTTATTGACGTTCTCAATAGTATTGACGACCCTAAAGTCTGGACTACTGATGACATCGTACGAGCACATCGAACTGGACAGACAAGACAAGGGCAACCCAAACAAATGATAGTCAAATTCACCAGGTGGAGAGACAAAATGCTGATTATTACAAACAGAGACATACGACGAAAACTAGATGTGAAAGGTATCAGGGTCGCAAACGACCTAACAAGAACACAGGCACAAATCGTTGCAAGAGCACGTAGTGAAGGCAAAAGAGCATACTTCCAAAAGGGACAATTGGTGATTGGACCAAGACCACCAGAACAGCGATCTTATGCTCAGATTGTGAGTGGTGACACAGTTTCAGACTTACAACCTAAACACACCTCCTCTTCCGACGTGAGAGACACGCCCACCTTCACCAATCGGCGGGATGAAGTCGCTGGTTGGGACCCCCCTCAAGATGGGGAGATGACGAGAGGAGTTGTCACCTCTAACGGGAGCAGAGTCGCGAGTGGTGGTTCCCCTTCCTCCTCCTCTTCCCCGCCTGTCATCTCACGTGCAAACCGGGCCGAGCTTCAGCGTGACGCCAACAGGAGTTCCCAGGGGCATGACACCGGGCGTCTTACAGACACGGACGCACGTGCATCACGCGGCAGTCCTGCGGCAGACCGACAGACGGGTGAGAGGGTGAGCATGGGCAGCCAACCGCGACGGACGTCAACAAGCACGGCCCGCGGCAGAGGAGCAGGCGGTAACCTTGGCAACAGGAGCTTGCGTTCCGGTACTTCCAGAAAGCCATAGGACAGGCATGGCCATCCAAACCAGTGGTCCTTTTTGAATTACAACGTTGAAAATTTGTACAGTAAATTGAAGAACGTTTCCTTCATAAATTATGTAACAAAATTTGATTTTGTTTGTCTTACTGAATGTTTTCTTGATACTTCGTTTGATTTCAGCTGTTTGTTCACTGATTATTTGAAGTTTTAGGCTCCAGCTAAAAAATTGTCACACCATGGCAGGAATTCGGGTGGAGTTTTATTGTTGGTGAAAAAAACTTTAGAAAATTGTGTGAAAGAAATAATGTTAGATTATGATAACACCATTGCCATCAGAGTAAACAAAAATGTATTTGATTTAGACAAAGATCTGATTTTGATTGCATGCTATGTTGCGCCAGAAGGAAGCCCTAGATATAACGAAACATTAATTAAAGATGGGATCTTGATGCTGGAAGAATTAGTGCTACAACAGTTTGAAAAAGAAAAAACACATTTTATAATTATGGGAGATCTCAATGCTAGAACAGGTCACGAACAGTTTGCGCCTGAAGACATGACTACTTATTTGGAAGACATTGAGTATGACAGGATGTATAATGAATGTGATGTACGTTGTTCTAAAGATGAAACTGTGAATAGTTTTGGCAAAACATTGATGAACTTATGTTTCATGTTGGATATGGTTATTTTGAATGGTTTTTGTGATGGAGATACAGAGGGTGAATACACTTTTGTGTCTCCAAACGGGTGTAGTGTAATTGACTATTTTCTTGTTCCATATAATCTGGTCTCATGCTTTGATTTACGGGTAGGTAACTGTGTTGATTCATGGCATCTACCTGTTGAGGTAATATGGAAAAGGGGAAATAATCATACATATGTAGAAAGTGCAAGACAACAAGGGGAAGAAAAAATTGTATGGTCTGAAGAATTAGCAAGTTTATTTGTACAAGAGCTTGATGGTTCTGAGTTCAACAATTGTCTACAGACAGCTTTCGGTTTGTTAGATTATAATGTGAATGACAGTTCGGAGCAGTTTACTAAGGCTTTATGCGGGGCAGCTGCGTGTATGGTACGAACATTGAGACAAGGACAAAAGAAACAGAATGATTGGTTTGATAAGGAATGTGAAAGAAAGAAACAAGAAGTTAAGAGGCTACTGAAAAGATTCCAGAGATGCAAAACAGAAAAAGAAAAAAAAGAAAAAAGAGAAGCATATGTCATATCACGAAAAGAGTATGTTAAACTAAGGAAAACGAAAGAAAGGGAATACGAAGATAAGAAAATAAGAACACTCAAAGATTCCATCAATGACTCCAGGACATTCTGGTCAATAATAAGATCTGTTAATAGAAAGGCCTTTGTGTACAATGAAATCTCTATTGAACAATGGTACAATCATTTCTGCAGTGTTTTCAATGATATCGGGGGAAATACTGCACAAGAGAGTAATATAGTAGAGGAAGAAAATAATTTTGAGCCCCTTTTCAATGAGCCTATAACTAAAGAAGAAGTGACTGCGAGTATCAGGCATTTGAAAGCAGGAAAGAGCGCAGGACCAGATCAAATAATCAGCGAAATGTTAAAACATGCAAATGCTAATGTAATTGATTTCCTTGTCCATTTATGTAATAAGCTTTTTGATAATGGCATTTTTCCGTCAGAATGGGCAAAGTCCATAATAATCCCAATTCATAAAAAAGGAGATGTGAATAATCCAGATAATTATAGAGGAGTCGCTCTAACAAGTACAGTGAGTAAAGTTTATACATATATTTTGAATAAGAGATTAACAAAGTGGGCAGAAAAAGAAGAGAAAATAGTTGAAGAACAAGCTGGATTTAGAGCAAAATACAGTACAATTGATCATATTTTCACACTTTACTCCCTTGTGCAGAAGCATTTACTTTTAAATAAGAAACTTTATGTTGCATTTGTGGATTTTAGGAAGGCATTCGATTCTGTGAATCGTAATAATCTTTGGAATATATTACGTAAAAGTGGTGTGAATGGAAAATTATATATGGCCCTAAGAGGAGTTTATAACTCAGTGTTTGCATGCGTGCGTGAGAAGTGTGTATATTCAGATTATTTTGAATGCCCTAAAGGAGTGAAACAGGGGTGTCAATTGAGTCCTCAATTGTTTTCATTTTTCATTAATGAATTAGCAGTGGAACTGTCAAGAAAAGGCAGGCATGGCATTCAAATTATCCCTGGGGTTATTGAGATATTCCTATTGCTGTTTGCAGACGATGTTGTTCTTCTCTCTAGTACAGTCAAAGGCTTACAAAACCAGTTAAATGTCTTAAAGGAAGAATCGGATCGACTAGCTTTAACAGTTAACATGGATAAAACTAATATTATGATTTTCAGGAAGGGTGGACATTTATCAAAACACGAAAAATGGTTCTATGGAATTAACGAGGTTAAAGTTGTTAATTCTTATAAATACTTAGGAATAATATTTTCGACAAAATTAAGTTTAAATTATGCATGGGAAGAATCTTGTAATAAAGGGAAAAAAGGTGTTATTGAAATTCTAAAATCCTTACGAAAGCTCAATTCTATTGATTGTAATTTATATTGGAAAATGTTTGATACACAGATAGAACCTTTACTTACATATGCAGCTGAAGTATGGGGTCTTACTGTAAATCCACATATGGAAAAAGTGCATACATATGCTATAAAACGTTTTTTGGCTGTACCAATTCACTCTTCTAATACTGTTTTATATGGAGAAACTGGAAGATATCCTTTATACATTAGAACCTTTGTGAAGAGTATTAAATACTGGTTGAAATTGTTAAGGCTTCCACAATCTCGGTTATGTAAACAGGCATATGAAATGATGGTTACTCAAATGGAAATAGGAAAACAGAACTGGGCCTATCAGGTAAAAAAGGCTTTATCAGAACTTGGGTTTGGAATCGTGTGGTTGTCCCAGGGAGTAGGAAATGAGTGTCAGTTTATTAATGAATTTAAAGACAGGCTTATTTGTTCGTTTAAACAAAATTGGCACTCAGATATGGAAAACAAAGAAAAATATAGTTGGTTCTTCTCATTTAAAGATGTTTTTCAAACCGAAAAATATCTCAGTGTTGTTACGGATAAATGGCAAAGAACTAATTACGCAAGATTTAGATTAAGAACACTTGGTTTCAATGCAAATAAAAATTGGTTTCAACCTGGGACGTCCACAGTATATCCTTGCCCTTATGTGGAAACAATGTCGATAATGAAAAACACTTTTTATTCCAATGCCAAATTTTTGACACAATACGTGGAAAATGCAAAGTTTTTGAATCCGACATGGCCAAAAGACAAGATGTTGTATCTATTTTGTCATCTGATGACGAAGTCATAATCAAATCAGTGGCACTATACATTGCGGAAGCACAAAAAATAAGACATAAACACTTACAAGCCCGACAATAGTGCTAGACAATATCATACTGGGATTAATTTAATCTCTTTTGACTGATGTGGGCTATATCACGTTAACTCCAAAAGAAGCCGCTTTATTATAGACTCTG
>JAPXFY010001962.1:20000-30835 GCA_030674185.1 Monoplex corrugatus | reverse complement strand
ACACGCACAAATACACATCAGACAGAGACAGACAGACAGAGACAGACAGAGACAGAGACAAAGAGAGAGAGAGAGAGAAAACATGCACACACACATATGTATGTGTGTATATATATGTAAATATATCGATGCGTGCATATGTAGTAGCGTATGTGTGTATGCCTATATATCAAAATTGTGCATTTGAATACGCTCAAATATGGACGTAATAAATCACATAAATATGAATACAAATATACGTACGTATGTATGCAATTGTGTATGTGATCATGCAGGTGAATGCAAGCATATGTATATTTACACCAGAAGGAGGGAGGGAATGGTGAACAGACAGACGACAGACGACAGACAGACAGACAGACAGACAGACAGACAGAGAGCTTGTTCACCCATTAGAAAGAACTGATTATTTTTACTGAATAACATTTTCCCCCTCTCTCTCACTTTTTCACTCTCTCTGTCTCTCTCCTCTCTCACACACACACACACACACACACACACACATACACACATACACACAACACACACACACACACACACACACAATACACACACATACACACACATCACACATACACACACAAGAAGAAAATGGTGAGAAAGAAAAAGTCGAAGTAGAAGAGAAAAGGAGAAGAAGAAAAAGAAGGCAAGAAAGAAAAAGGAGAAGAAAAAAAGAAGTTGAAGTAGAAGAGAAAGGAGAAGAAAGAGAAGAAAGAAAAGAAGAAGAAAGAAAAAGTAAAAGAAAAGGAGAAGGAGACGAGGAAGAAGAAGACAAAGAAGGAGGAGGATACGAAGAAAAAGGAGATGAAGAGGGAGTAGGAGACAAAGAAGAAGGAAAACAAAAGGATCAGGAAACGAAGAAGGAGACGAAGAAGGAGTAGAAAACAAAGGAGGAGAGAAAGAGTTAATATGATTGTGCATGGGTGTGAATGTTGTATGTTGTATGTGTGATGTGTGAGAGTTTGTAGAAATAAATGTAAAAAAAAATATCGCAATCTGTTTTGTGCCATTGGTTGAAAGGAGAGCATGCTGCTGCGTGAGAGACGAATGCTTTTTGCACGTGTTGATTGCATGAACATGTGTACACAAGCATGAAAAGTGGTGACCCTGACTTAAGGATAGGCTAGATTTGGATTTAATCCCCGATAAAAACAAATGTTTGGATACTGATTTGTATACTTTGGTGAAACATTGGGATTTGTACACCCTCTGACAAGTGTTTCATTTGTTTAATGTTATGCAGCTATTTGATTGAATGCTGATTTCTATTTCAAAATGGTGATTGTTGTGAAGCTATTGTTTGCTTCATTCAATGCGATTCATCTTTTGTCATGGGTGACCTAGAGTTCGTGTGTTTGTTTGTGTGTTGCTTACTTTTCTTTTCTTTGACATTTGTTTTTCTTTTTGACAATCTTGTTTTCCCCAGATAGTAAAAATGGATAATTTTTGATACATATTTGAACACGCTCAGTGCTTGCAACTTTCTGGGGAAGAAAAAAGTAACTATATTCAACAGTGTATTGAGTGTGATGAGTGCCAGAAACAAAGATAAGCTTCGCAAAACAAAGAGAACGTGAAAAAGAAATGAAAGAAGAAAATGAAAAACAAAGAGAACATGAGGAAAAACAAAGTGAAAAATAAAGAGAACATGAAAAAGAAATGAAAGAAATAGAAAGACAGAGAGAAAGAAAAGTGTAAAACAAAGAGAACAAAGAGAATATGAAAAAGAAATGAAAGAAATAGAAAGACAGAGAGATAGGAAAGTGAAAAACAAAGAGAACAAAGAGAATATGAAAAAGAAATGAAGGAACGTAGCTTTAAGTTGCGTCAACTGGAATTAGAAGCAGAGATATAATTAGAGAGGCTAAAATTCCAAAACGAAAGCAAATATTCGCCCTCTGAAACTTCTTCCAGTAGCTCTCAGCCCAAGTCCTCATATATCCCAAAACTTCCTCCATTTGATGAGCATAGGGACGACATCGATTCGTTTCTTTTTCGTTTCGAGAGTCATGTGACTTCTTGCGGTTGACCTCGGGAAAAATGGACTTTATACATCGCTCACTATTTAAGGGAAGTTCGCTAGCACTGTATCATACTCTTGTGGTAAAAGAAGGACTTAACATGGAATCAACTGAGAGAGAACTTTTGAAAAAAATTTAGTGCACCGCCGATGGTTTCCGTGACAAATTTCGTGCAGTCCGTCCTGAAAAAGGTGAATCTTTCCCATCGTTTCTCATAAGAATATCCCATTATTTGGATCGATGGATTGAACATTCGCAAACTGACAAAAATGTTGATAGTCTTCAGGATCTCCTTTTGAAGGAGCAGCTTTTACAAAGTGTCAGTAAAGATCTCGCTGTCTGTTTGCGCGAAAGAGAAATTCCCAACTGCAGAAGAAATGTGCTGGGCCACGGATCAATACCCAGTTGCTCATCCAGAAAAAAAAAAAACACTGCCCGAAAAGGTGATTTTTCTGTTTTTGACGCAAACGTCTCTGTAAATTCGCCAAATATAAAAACCAGTTTGTCCAGGACTTTGGTCGTGGTGGGCATAATCCTCCACCACCTCGTTATCAAAAGCCATTGCCCTGTTTTGGCAATACATCTTGTTTTGGTAATGCAACACGTCAACAGAGGATGTATGGCCCTCAGACAAACCATTTTGGTCATGGTGGATATTCAGGACAATCCTTTTCCAGACCTAACCCTGGTGAGAGACAAAACGTTTCCCCCACCCCACGTTCTCCGTAGCTATGAGTAAAGCGCATACCAGTGGACAAAAACAACAAAATTCAAAAGGTTTCCCCAAATGTAATCATTGTGGATGTAAGTTCCATTTTATAAAACAGTGCCCTTATGTGAACTCATCATCAGCAGTGAATGTGGCTTCACATGGGGTGAGTGACAATAATATTACACAGGAGGAGGGGCATCAGACCTTAGTTTCACAGGCATCTACTGCTGGATTGTGCGTGGATAAATACAGTGTGAACGGGTATGATGCTACTCTCCTGAGAGATACAGGCTGTACTACAGCAGGGGTCAAGAAGTCTCTGGTGCGACCAGAGCAGTACACAGGTGAAACACTGACATGCCATTCTTTCGGGGGCAGAATTGAAAGATTTCCTGTAGCAAACATTGAAGTCTCAACTCCCTATTCACAGGTACACTTCTGGCCTGTGTCATTGAAGAACCAGTCACTGATTTAATACTAGGTAACTTACCTGGGGTAGCAACTGTGCACGGGGTCAGGGAGGAACATTTGTTCCATGCAATGTATCTAGTAGGCTACAGGTAAGTGCTTACCATTGTGGATGTAGCCACTTGCAATCCCAAAGCCATACTACTCAAAAAGTAGGACACAATCTCGGTTGCGAAGATTTGGTAACCGTTTCAGCCACATGGGTTTGCCAAAGGAAGTCCTCTTGGATTGTGGACACAGTTCACTTTGGATATAATGAAAGAAATATGCAGATTTCCTCTTGAGGGAATGGGTAGCTGACATATGACATAGCATCATAGTCCACTGATGTTAATTTTGACATACGAATGCAGTTACGTCAGACTTCATTTCAGACCTAAGAATGTGAGAAATAATTTTGATTGTTTTCTTAAGGGTGTGAACGTGATGGTTACTGGTTCATGTTTCATCCTAATGATAAATATAGAATTCTCACGTAGACAAAGAGTGTGATGCTTTTTGTATTAAAGTTATGAGTCGAGAATTTTTGATCTGTGTGACTTGAGGAGGCACAGGTTTTGTGCCCATGGTTTGTTTGGGGTGCAACATGATCACTTTATTGTTCATTATGATTTTGAATATATGGCATTCAAGAGTTTGGAGTTAGTCATGAATGTAGCTGGCACTTTGATGATATTGTCCATTTTGCTCCTTTTTGAGAGTATGTCAGTGATTCTGATATTATTTTTCTTTGGATTTTGGAGTTTTTGGAGGTTTCTTTGGTGCTTAATGTGTGAATGGATCATCGCAAAAAATACATGAGGTATTTCATTCTGTTCTAAAAAACGGATCCTAAGATTTGACAATTTTTAGAGTGCGGTTATGAATGAATTTTTGAAATATCATTTCTGGAAGGGAATTATGAATTTTTGATTAACTGTTTGATATTTTCTTCATGGTGCATACTACTTCACAGGTTTTATCTATTTACCAGTGGCAAATATTTCGTAATCAATCGTTTTGTACTTGGTTATTTAGTGCTGGTTAAGTACTTATTATCTTGGCTGTCATAATTATAAAACAATATCTTTTTATCTTTTGCTAATTTTGAACTATTTGTTGGCTTAGTTTCGAAACTTTTTTCTAGTCTTTGACCCCAAAACTGTATTCCCTGGGTTGGGGGGTGTCATGTGCACGTGCACATGTTTTTTTTGTGTGTGTCGTGTGTATGGGGTGATGTATGCACGTGTTTTTATGTTGCGTGCGGAAGGAAATTTTGTGTGTGCATGTGTGGTATGATTAAGTTTTTGAAAAACATTTCACTCAAGTTGGAAACTAAAAGTAGACTGGGTTTACTGGACAGTTTGCCAAAAACCACCTTTAGAAAAAGGAACTGGAAAAGAAGAATAAGAAAAAGGAGAAGGAAAAGAAAATGAAAAAAAAATGAAGGCGAGAAAGAAAATGGAAAAAAAAAGAAGAAAACGACGAGAAAGAAAAAGGAGAAAAAGAAGAAGGCAAAAAGGAGAAGAAGAAAAAGATGAGAAAGAAAAAGGAGAAGAAAAAAAAAGAAGTCGAAGTAAAGAGAAAGAAAAAGAAAGAAGAAAGAGAAGAAGAAGAAGAAAGAAAAAAGTAGAAAAAGGAAAAGAAGGAGAAGAAGAAGAGACAAGGAAGAAGAAGACAAAGGAGGAGGAGACAAAAAAGGAGACTAGGAATAAGGAGTCGAAGAAGGAGGAGAAAACGAAGAAGGAGACGAGGAATAAGGAGATGAAAAAGAAGGAAACGAGGAAGCAGGAGATGAAGAAGGAGGAGGATATGAAGAAAAAGGACAATGATGAGGGAGTAGGAGACGAAGAAGGAGAAGGAAAAAGAGGAGCAGGAGATGAAGAAGGAGACGAAGAAGGAGGAGAAAATGAGGGAGGAGAGAAAGAGTTAATATGAAGGTGCGTGGATGTGAATGTTGTATGTTGTGTGTATGATGTGTGAGAGTTTGTAGAAATAAACGTTAAAAAAAAAAAATATCGCGATCTGTTTAGTGCCAGTGGTTGAAAGGAGAGCTTGCAGTTGTGTGACGGATGAATATTTTTTGCACGTGTTGATAGCGCCAACACGTGTAACAAAGCATGACACAACTCAACAGCAAACGCTTCTGAAATTACTTGATACAATAGTATCATACAACCATAGCAAATACAGCTGACAAACTGACATTTATCTAGTGACACAGTTTATCTGTTTTCAGTGTGTGTGTGTGTGTGTGTGCGTGTGTGTGTGGTGTGTGTGTGTGTGTGTGTGTGTGTGTGTGTGTTCAGTGTGTGTAGTGTGTGTGTGTTCAGTGTGTGTGTGTGTGTTCAATGTGTATGTATGTGTTTGTGTGTGTATTTGTGTGTGTGTTTGTTTTGCTATGTGTTGTGTGCGTGTAAGTATGGGTATGTGTACGTACGTGCATGTGTGGTGCGCACGTGCGTTCGTGTGTATGTGTGTTCACGTGTTTGGCAAGCATCGACAACGTCAAGTACTCCCTGTCCTCCTACCACCTGACCAACCTACACCTGAATGACGCACTTATCAACTTTGTGGTGAAAGCAAACTGCAGCCACTTGAGTGTATGCACAGCTACACACCTATATTACCCAGAGCTAGATGTGGTTTTCTGTATAAAAACAGTCAGTCACTTGCTGAACAGTTACAGAGAGAGCAAGAACCCTATCCAGAACCGCCACAACAGAGTACTAGCAATCAAAGCAAATGCATTCAGTGACACGAAGCAAGGTCCATGCACAATGAAAGACAGTCATTAAACCCTTACAGTTTGACGACAATACAATTGCTCCGTTTGAAGTTGTCGTGCACACAAGGCCAGATACATGTGTGAATGACAAAACAACTGTTTTACATGTAAAAGTGGCAGCACCTTGGATGTATTCAATAATGAATGCCACCAAAAGAAGTTTAACAAGTACTGTATCTTCCACTGAATCAAAGAATAACGGTCGTGGGCTGTCCATTGAAAGTTAATGTGTTCATTGCGGGATTGTTTGCCCGTGTCCACCGTCAATTTCCAAGCGGACTTAAACTTGCAGGCCTGCCCCGTAGCCAAACCGAGCAAAGGCCATCGCACGTTACAGTTCTGTCCATGTTGTTATGTTAAGCTCCTGGATGACAGAGACAAAGATACGGCCAGTCTGCCTTCGTCCTAACCATGCAGGATCCTTCGTGTTTTGTGCACTGGAAATAACAATGTATGAGCTCCTGTATGTGTGTGTGTGTGTGTGTGTGTGTGTGTGTGTGTGTGTGTGTGTGTGTGTGTGTGTGTGTGTGTGTGTGTGACATGTATATAAATGGTAAACGTGCATGCGCACGCGCGCACGCGTGCATGTGCATCATGTGTGTGTGTGTGTGTGTATCTTTGTAGGGCACAGACAGACAGACAGACAGACAGACAGATACACATGCTCATTATACAGAAAATAAAAATCTTTCAGATGCACGTGCGCGAGCGCATGCGTGTGTGCGTATGTGTGTGCGCGCCTGTGTGTGTATGTGTGTGTGTATGTTTGTGTGTTTATGTGCGTGCATATGTGTGTACATGTGTATGTGCGTGTGTGTGAGTATGTGTGTGTGTGTGTGTACGTGTGTGTGTGTGTGTGTGTGTGTGTGTGTGTGTGTGTGTGTGTGTGTGTGTGTGTGTGTGCGTGTGTGTGTGTGTGTGTGTGTGTCTGTGTGTGTGTGTGTGTGAACAGACGGATAACACAGAAAAAATTTCTTTAGGGAGAAACTACATTTACAAATAATTGTATCTACTCAAGTTCAAATAGAAGAATAGCTATAATTAACATTGTTATTGAATCAAATAAATGATAATGTGCAGTAACTGTAGTCCGTTGCCTATTTTCGTTCTTTGTTCAAGAAAAATCAATATTACTGCACAGAATTCCGATGTTACATATTTCAACACAAATGCATTTCACGTTAGTTGTTGAAGATTTCCGATTGTCCGCTTGCAATTATACACACGTTACAGGTAGTTTGTGACTGCTGTTTGACTTTACATCAAACTCTGACTGTTCGCCATTTATTGTTAACTGAATCACATTCTTTTCAAAGCAGTTTATATGTGAGTCAATGGAAACACCTCTAGTCTGACACAATGAAACCATACATATTTTATGAAACGGTTAAAAAAGCCAGAAGTAGTGAACAGGTTTGACACATTTTCATTTTCCTACAAATAGTGAAGTTTGCAAATATTACAAATATGGAAATTATTTACATTTTATGATTAACAGGTACAGTTTTGTCACCTGCTTTACCTTACGTGCTCGATCTGTTTTAACAAACCTCTGAGCTGTGGAATCCAGCACATGCACATGTTGGACAAATAATCTAGCCTTCAGGAATGAGTTTTGCCTTTTGAAATGAGCAGCACAGCCATTCAGTATATCGGTGCCAACTCGTTCACGAAAGGATTATGAATACAAAACGAATGGGATGCTTATGTGTCTACAACATGGAACACAAACTGACAGAATCTTGAAACACAAACTCACAGCACGCTGGACCACAACTGACCCATTCAGAGATAGTGTGTGTGCATACAATCTTCAGAAACGCCTATGGTGTGAAACAGCCAAAGGACAAAACACTCCTTAAAACATAAACGTTAACGAGAGATGGCTAATATCCAGAAGAAAAAAGAGAATCTCATGAAACAAATGAAACCTGTGTCTGAACTTGAGAAGCGAGGTTAGAGAAAATATGGAAACACCTCAAAACGGACCACAATGCCCTCAGCAAAATAAAATCAGAAAGGAAGAATAGGAGTAAAGTCTGTATTTTTGTAGATTTCTTCCAGTTTGCCAGGAAATTATTCGAGCAGCCGGTGTCCATGACATTCACAGTGGACAACAAAGCTCTGCAACAGCATTTCAGGAAAAGATTCCCGACCTCAGATCGAGGCATCACTTAGACGACATGGATGAAAACAGTCTTCTCCACAAGGGACAAAAGACGACATGGATAAAAACAGTCTTCTACACAGGCGACAACGAAAAAATAAAGTACGGAAGCAGTAAGACGAGCCAGTTGCCTTAACCAGGATGAGTTTCAAACAAAACAAATCACAGAGCCTCTTGCACGGAACGAATAAACACAGAAACAGTAACGTTTACTATAGTCATCCAGACCATTCCAACAGTGACAGAAGAACCAGTCAAGAGCTTTGTAAGGTGGTATGATCATTCCCTAAAAGACATGTAAAAGAGAAACGAAACCAAGCACATGATAGAAGAAATCCTGCAAGTAGTAGACCAATGTGAACTGTCTGGCAAATAAGCAGTATTTTGCCTGCGTTTAACACTTATTCCAAAGCGTTTATGGCCTCTATCATTATACAATTTCAACACTAGGATAGTACAATTAATAAATGCTCAAATCAACAAGTTAATGAGGACATAGCTCGGTGTCTTACTCGGTTTTCACTGGCGTAGCAATCTATAGTCACCGAGTAAATGTGAGTTTCAGTTTCAGTTCCAGTTTCTCAAGATGACGTCTCCACGCTCGGAATGAATTCCATATACACTACAGTCACATATGCCTCAAGCCCACACATAAACTCGTGAGCAGGCAAGGTCCTGAGGCCCCACCAAAATTGGGCTCGTCTGTAAAACTGAAGTAAACTGAAGTAAAACACTGAAGTAACCCTGAAACCCATCATTGAGCAGACCAGTGTGGAATAGGTCATGCTTCTATGGAAGCTTAAAAACTCAGGAAACAATACTGCAGATAGTTAAGCCCAGCTGGAGACTGGCAGAAAAATGAAAGTTTGGGCGACAGTGGACGCGTTAAAGAGATATAATGGGACCCTGCAAATCAAATCACGATCAACTACAATGGTATGGTGGTCACAGGCAATGTGGAAAAAAGAAACATAACACAAGAGATTAAGAAAGAAGAGGATGCCAAAGGAATCAAAAAGGCAGTCCAGCAAGGTCAACAGGAACATTGCATTACTGTACATAAACATATATCACACAAACACATAAATACATGATAGCTAGATAGACAGGTAGTTAGACAGACAGACAGACAGATAGATAGATAGAGAGATAGAGAGATTGATAGATTAGATAGATTAGATAGATAGATAGATAGATAGATAGAATGATAGACAGATAGATATATAAATAGATAGATAGATAGATAGATAGATAGAGAGATAGATATATAGATAGATAGATAGATAGATAGATAGATAGATAGATAGATAGATAGATAGTGCCAGAGACAATCACACACACACACACACACACTACGCAATGAACATTCAAAAGACCTAACCAATGCGTTACGCATAAAAGACTCTGCTGTCATATCTAAACAATGAGCAGATCTACAATGAGTACATGCATTCTAAAGCTGGGCCTACGAACTCTGTCGTCATTATGGTCCCAATCTTCAATCTGTTACACACAGTATTACGTTGTAGTCCTACAGAACCATGAGGAACTATCAATATTCCACACCACCTTAGGTACTTGCTGCATAATCGCCAGTACGTAGCCACCCACTGAAACACCCAGACAATGACCGCAGGTTGTGTTGCAGTTGTATATAACCCAGAGCGAACTGTCTTTATTCCACACTGCCTTCGGTACATTGTCAAACAAATGCTGCGTAATAGCCCGTACGTAGCCGCCCGCCAAAACTCTCAGACAATGACTTGTATCCCAGTTGTGTGAACCAAAGCGCTGCGCTAATTACAACTGATGTAAAAATTCTATTCCTTTCTATCAAACTCAACTTTTGGCACATACCAAGTGTTTATTGTGTAGGTGATAACAACCAATCAGACCTCATTATTTCATAGTATTGATAGTATGACCATTGTGCTGTGTTCCCAAAGAACATAAATTGACAATGCACACTATAGCACATCCTCTCTCTTGCTGCCACATTCACCAGAAGTGACCGATCTCACACTGTGTTACACTGCTGTCACTGCAGCACTGTCTTCTTCTTTGCCTTCTTCTTTAATGTCTTCTTAATCTCTTCTTCTTATGAAGATGTACTTTGGTGAGAACTCGTACACATGTAAATAAAGGTTGGGAACCACCATCCTGGCTTTATGTGTGTTTAAGTAGAAGAGTCTTCAATCTGCCTCTGACCTTGCACACTTATATCCCCTAAAACCCTCCACACACACACACACACACACACACACAACACACACACACACACACACACACACACACACACACACACACACACACAGATGTATATACATATGTAACAGAGTGCCTTGTTCTGTTGCAATCTTTCTCATTTACATACAAGTGTATTCAAAGGCAACACAGTGATATGTGTTTGTTTAGATCACAACTCCTTAGACAGGAAGTTATCTTACTTTTATCTTACAGCCCTGGCATCCATAGCTATGCATTGAACATTCCAAAAATCTAGGAAATAGCCTACATTGTGTATTTAGAACTCTGTTGTCATAGCTCTTTAAACAAGGAACAGATCTATATGAGTAGATCTACATGTGTTCCGAAGCTGGGACAACAAACTTTGAGTAATTCCTTATAGCACTTTTCGAGGGCTCATTATTCAGCTTGTTGTTACACATGTTACATTTCAACTGAATAGAACTTGTAACA
>JAPXFY010001962.1:15000-17500 GCA_030674185.1 Monoplex corrugatus | reverse complement strand
AATTCCAAGCTGTCATAGGGCCACCCACCATCTGAACCTGCACCGCTGCCTGGTTTTTTCAATGGAGTGTAATAGCGCCTGTTTTGACCTTAGTTATTGATTCAATTTATTAAGGATACTTCCAACTAAGTGCCCTGGTCGCCAACGCCATGTGGCAGGGCACCTGATAATGATGATGAAGGATACTTCCAACTAAGTGCCCTACTATCGACAGAAATCGTTCAGTCATGGTGTCGGATTGAATGAGCATCGCCTACCAGCATGTTCCTGTGGCAACAGCCCTCACAAAGCCCTGACACCAAAGCTCCTCATCTCCAATTGACCTCAGACAAAAAACGGCAAGGGAAATGGAAAGTGAGGTGACCACTAGACCAGGGCATGAAGATCTACACAACCTGACAGTTTCCATCACGCTATGACGATTGATGTGTCTATGATCATGGGGCTGATGAAATTGATGCTATGCATTTCATCCTAGGATTAAAGACCCGTGTCGTACTTTATATTACTTTCATAATATATCCTGGCATCAGCCTGGTTTGAGAGATACTGGCACCTGCACTGTTCATCAGGAAGTTTGAGCAACAGCCTTAATGTTGCATCGATACAGTGGCTGAGCTTTGACTGTGTGGTCACATTGTTTCCAACAAGCCCACAGCACGCTCAACTTTGGGTAGGAGCATGTCATGGTTCAACAGTCCCCACATCAACGTCTGTGAGTAAACGGGATTTGATCCCAAGCCCTCCCAGACTGTAGTTCTTTGCGCTACCCGCTTCGCTGCGATGACTAGTTCTCTTTAACTTCTACTGTTTTTCAGTTTTGTTTTATTGCCCCCATTGATAGGTAAACTATGTATTTGCTGTAGCCAATGTCTGTATATACTTACATATACACATGTATTTCATGTATTGCAAGCCAGGAAGAAGGTTGCTGTTTTGTCTTGCTTGTTATCTTTACCCATTTCTTTTGGTTTCTCTGTTAGTCCTCCAAATCTCTCTTTTGACTACAAGATTTTTGTATAGCTCTGTTGCAGTAATTTTACACGAAGTTTTCAGTAAGAACTAGTCAGCGCAGAGAGAGACACAGGTACAAAGAGAGAGAGACACAGGTACAAAGAGAGAGAGACACAGGTACAAAAGAGAGAGACGCAGTGTACTTGTATGTGTTTGTGCATTTGTGTGTGTGTGTATGTGTGTTTAGGGAGTGTGTATGTCTGTTTGTGTGTGTGTGCGTGTGTGTTGTGTTACTTTCCAAAATTGCTCGAATCATGAGACATGCAACGTATAGTGTGACCATTTCTATATAGAATGACTATCACTCTATGACATGAGACATATAGTGTGACCATTTCTATATAGAATGACTATCACTATATGACATGAGACATATAGTGTGACCATTTCTATATAGAATGACTATCACTATATGACATGAGACATATAGTGTGACCATTTCTATATAGAATGACTATCACTCTATGACATGAGACGTATAGTGTGACCATTTCTATATAGAATGACTATCACTATATGACATGAGACATATAGTGTGACCATTTCTATATAGAATGACTATCACTATATGACATGCGACATATAGTGTGACCATTTCTATATAGAATGACTATCACTATATGACATGAGACGTATAGTGTGACCATTTCTATATAGAATGACTATCACTGTTTACATGTCAGTACAAGAGTTATGTTGAAATAACGATACGTTTTACATAATGTTGATGGTATGGTCATACATTTATTATGCGCTATGTAAAAGTGTGTGCGTGCTCGCATGTGTGTGTGTGTGTTGGTGTATATGTGTGCGTGTGTGTGTGTGTGTGTGTGTGTGTGTGTGTGTGTGTGTGTGTGTGTGTGTGTGTGTGTGTGTGTGTGTGTGTGTGTGTGTGTGTGTGTGTGTGTGTGTGTGTGTGTGGCTATGTGCGTGTAGGAAGCGGGATATTGATTCATATTCATATTCATTCATATACATTTCTTTTCTTACAATAGATTTTCCATGTGAAACAAGGGGTGCTCTCCCCTTTGAGAGCTCTTCGCCACAGTGCAGCGCCACCCAATGTTTTTACCAAAACCTTACAAAGGCAAAAAAGCTAACTGACCTTCAAGGGGAGGGACCTGGGTAATCAACTTATCTCTCCAATGTTTTATATCAGGCCAGCCGGGCAAAAGCACTGCTCTTCACGATTTTCAAGTGTTGTGGCATCTTAAGCGTGCACAGGCCAGATGGCACACGGGTCCGACCGTTTTTCGTCCCCTTTCGAAGGACTAGACGTTCAGTTCGATTTTCCGGTCAAATTGAGGAGAAAAATTGAGGACTCAACGGAAAATGTACCCTGGAACCTCGAGTTGAGTTACTGGCAGACGGACAGCTGAACCGTTCTAACAGTCTTCTTATCTGTAGGTTCGTGTGTGCACACACGTATATATGGTGGGTAGCATGCAACAATATCTGCACGCATGTGTGTCAATGATTTTGTAAT
>JAPXFY010001962.1:0-10000 GCA_030674185.1 Monoplex corrugatus | reverse complement strand
TGAAAAGAGCTTATATCATTTTTAACTCTGATTGCTGCTGTTTGTTCCCAGTACATATTCCTTATCATTCTTACATCTTTTCCATCAGTATTGAGCTTTACCAGTTGGTTAAACAATTCTTCGTGTATTACCCCATCAAAACCTTTCACGTAAATCAACAAACCAGAAAAATAAATCTTTATTCAGTTCAGTTGATTTCTATGAGAGTTCTTGTAATGTGAGTAGATGTCGCGCCAGCAGGCAGCAAAATTGTTTGTGGTGTTTTATAGTCTATTTGATTTTATGCATTGAATTTTGTATCAGTTTGTTGCTTTGAAATCCTGACACACGGTGATGCAAATAATGTTTTTTAAATTTTGAATATTTTACCAGATAATCTGATTTTAAAGTTTTTATACCTACTTTTCATCATTTTAATTCAGCCGCTCAAGTCGGACATTTTATCTGTGAACTGTGTTTACATTTTAGCCTACTGTGTTCGCCCAACGCTAAAGCTTTCCCAAACATTTGTGTTCTCTGGTTTTAAGTGTTGTGAACTGACCAACCCACACACCAACCTGCAAGTATCTTCCTCTCCTGACTGGCTCGCAATTATGGACCCGTCTTTTATAAAACATATTGGACTGACACTTTTTAAACAAGCAAGTGCTGCCTTGGTGGAGGCATCTACCAGCGCATACGAACACTGGGGCTGTGTCCTAAGCCCTGCACTGCGCGATCCTGTCGTGGTGGACGTCTCCACCGTCTTTGGCACAACCTGCCTCCTGCCCGACGCCACTTTTCGTCTTCTTCTTCTTCATCTCCTCCACTGCCCCTGCCCTCGACCTCGCTGCTGCAAACTTCGTCTCCTCTTCTGCCATCTTCACCTTCGCCTTCTATCCTGATAGTACTGCCTTCACCTTCTGTCCCGCTAGTGCCGCCTTCACCTTCTGTCCCGCCGGTGCCGCCTTCATCTTCTGTCCCGCCGGCGCTGCCCTCGTCTTCTGTCCCGCCGATGCTGCCTTTGTCTTCTGTCCTGCCGGTGCCGCCTCCGTCTTCTGTCCTAAGGGTGCCGCCTTCGTCTTCTGTTCCAGCGTTGCTGCCTTCGTCTTCTGCCTCGCTGGTGTCACCTTCGTCTTTTGTCCCGTCGGTGCCGCCTTCGTCGCCACCTCGGCCACTGCCATATGACTGTGATAAACTAAAACTATGCCTTTTTAACGCTCAGTCAACATGCAAGGATGGCAAAGCTGAAGTCATTGCCGACTTTATCGCAGATGAGCATGTTGACATTGCTTTTATCACAGAGACATGGCTTAACCCCCTTGGTCATGAACCTATACATGCTAGCCTCACTCCAAGTGGTTACAGGCTTGCTTCTTTCCATCGCTCATCCCGAGGTGGCGGTATCGCCATCCTCTACAACGACTCACTCCATTCCCGCCTATCTTTCTCACAGTCTCTGCCTTTCTCCCATCCTTCTTTCGAGCACGTTGAAGTATCCTTCCAATCCATCCCTCACCCCATCACCTTCTCCTGTGTCTATCGACCCCCACCTAGCTCTGCCAACAAACTCACCACATCCACGTTTCTCTCTGACTTTGACCAACTGCTTGACCACTACTGCCTCTTACCTGGAAATCTCATCATTCTAGGTGACATCAATGTCCACTATGACAACACTCACCGTTATGACACAAGACATATCATCAACTCTCTGTCCAATCACAATATGACTCAACACATTTCTGAACCAACCCATCTAAAAGGTCACATTCTTGACTGGATCATTTCTCGTGATCACCACAATTCAGCCTCTGACAACTGCTTAGTTCTTTCTACCCGTCTAACTTCAGCCCTTCCATCTGACTACTCTGCAATTCTCTGTTCTCTTGACATTTCTCCTCCTTCCCGTACCACGCGCACAGTGACTCGACGCAATCTCAAATCTATCGACCTCTCCACATTTTCATCTGATGCCTCCCGTCTCCTTTCTGAAAAGTCACATAACCTTGCCGATGAATTCTATACTACTCTCCACCATCTTCTGGACACTCATGCTCCAGCCACAACCCGTCTTTTACCTGACCGCCCCCCCTACCCTCTGGCTCACTCATGAGATTGCCTGTGCAAAACGTGCCCGCCGCAGAGCAGAGCGCCGCTGGCGCAAATCCAAACTCACTCAAAAGAACTCTTTACAACCATGAATCATCTCCTTGGCACACGAAAAGATTTACCTCTCCCAACAAAACATACAAATGAAGAACTCCCATCTGTATTCTCCAAGTATTTCACCACCAAAATACAAACTCTTCGTGACAGGCTTGACAGGACACCCTGTCAACCATGCCCACCTGACCCTTCCTTCTCTGGCACACCTCTTACTACTTTTTACCCCAGTCTCACAAGAAGAAATTTTCAACACAATCAGATCCATGTCGTTCAAAACCTGCGAACTGGATCCTCTTCCAGGTTCTCTCTACTCCGACTGTCTTCCTACTCTCCTCCCAATCATCACTGACATCATCAACACTTCTCTTCAAACTGGAACTGTCCCAGATTCTTTCAAGTCTGCTATTGTTCCCCCTTCTCAAGAAACACAATTTAGACCCAAATGAACTGAAAAATTACCGGCCTATCTCTAATCTCTCTTTCTTGTCAAAACTCCTTGAAAAAGTCGCCCTCAACCAGCTGAACTCTCACCTGTCTGCCAACAATCTCCTCAATCCTTTCCAGTCAGCCTACCGCCAGTGCCATAGCACTGGAACTGCCCTACTACACATTCTCAACAATCTCCTCCTTGCAACTGATACTGGCAAAGTCTCTCTCCTCACACTCCTTGATCTGTCTGCAGCCTTTGATACCATTGACCATGGTATTCTCCTTTCTAGACTTCATCATACTTTTGGCATCTCTGACATTGCTCTCTCCTGGTTCACTTCATATCTATCAAACAGAAAACAAACTGTTCTCATCAATGGCACTTACTCTCAACCTGCATTCCTGACCTGTGGTGTTCCACAAGGATCTGTCCTTGGCCCTGTTCTTTTCACTCTTTACACCTCCCCCCTGTCCACCATCATCAACTCCCACTCTATAAAACACCACTTCTATGCTGATGACACCCAACTTCAAGACAGTGACTCACCTGATAATATACAGCGCCTGTTGACTTGCACCACTGAGTGTTACTCGGACATTAAGAACTGGATGACACACAATAGACTTCAGCTTAATGATGACAAGACAGAAGCTATCCTCATTGGCACCCATCAGAAACTTTCTCAGCTGCCTCCTCTTTCTCTCCCATTATGTAACACATCAGTCCCAATTTCTGATTCAGCTAAAAACCTTGGTGTCTGCATTGACTCTACCCTCTCCATGAACAACTTTGTTTCTCAAACTGCCAGATCTTGCTACTATCATCTCCATCGTGTAAGCCTGATCAGGAAGTATCTCTCTGTCGAAACAACTGCAAAACTCGTTCTCTCCTTCATAATGTCTCGCATTGACTCTTGCAATTCACTCCTGTCTGGTCTTCCTGCCTCCACCATTCACATCCTACAGCGCATTCAAAACAATGCTGTACGCCTTGTACTCAAAAAGAAAAAAGCTGACCACATAATCTCCTCTCCTGGCACAACTTCACTGGCTCCCTGTATCAAAGCGCATACAGTACAAACTAGACACCATGTGCTACAAAAGCTCAATAACGCAGCCCCCGATTACCTGTCAAGCCTACTTGAGATCTATGTTCCCTCACGTACCCTCCGCTCTGCCTCCGATCCTCTGACTTTTCGCTTTCCACGCACTAAGCTCAATACCTATGGTCCATGAGCCTTCTCTGTTTCTGGTCCACTCTCCTGGAACAAACTTCTTCTCTCAGTCCGTCAGCAACCTACTTTTGTCTCCTTCAAGTCCGCTCTCAAAACTCACCTTTTCTCCTCTGCATAAAATCCTAACCTCACTCAACCTTCCCCCCCCCCCCCCCCTCTGCAGCTTGTCTCCGCTCGGAGGGGAATCACATTGTTCATTGTTATAGTATATAATTGTATATGATATGCTCTCTATAATTTTCCATTGCTTTTATTCTTGCTTTTATTGTTTTTATTCTTTCTCCCCATTTATAGCCATGCGTGTGTGTGTGTGTGTGTGTGTGTGTGTGTGTGTGTGTGTGTGTGTGTGTGCGCGCGCGTGTGTGGTGTGCGTGCGTACGTGCGTGCGTGCGTGCGTGCGTGCGTGTGTGTCTGTTTCAGGGCTTAGATTTGATTTTATCAAGATTTTGCGATATACAAATATTGTAATTATAATGTATATGGCATTACCAGTTTCCTTCTGTCAAAAATCCTAATTGTTCTCCTGCTATTCCTCTTTTGATTCTGTTCCTTGTTCTCATCATGATTATTCTTAACAGGGATCTTTTTCACATGATGCATGAAGCTGATTGTACGATGGAGTTTGTATTCTACAGCCCATGCTTTCTTTGGAAGTGCAATAATGGACACTGATTTTGACATAACTTTAGGGATTCTTACGGTGTCATAGATTTCATTTAGGAAGACTGTTAGTTTTTAATATCAAATTCATCTAGAGCCTCAATCATTTCTATAGTAATATTGTCTGGTCCTAGGACTTTTTCCTGTTTCATCTTGTTCAACGCTGCTCTAACTTCATCTTTCATTATTGGCGGTCCTTCAACGTTCTTTCTTATGATGTGTTCCTCCTTTCTGTCATCGTCTTAAAGGCCTTCAATGAACTCTTTCCAACTACTTACATTTTGTCTTTTTCCATAATGATTGTATTGCCTTTTGATTTTAAGCAGCCGGTTGATGTGCATGTTATTTTTCATGTGGGTAATTTCTTCAATGTTTCTGTACACTGACTTTGGGTCCGTTTTATGTCGGTCTTCTACTTCTTTGCACCTTGTTTCTAGCCAAGCTTCCTCGGCTTCATTGCACTCATTTCTGATTTTCTTATCTATTTATTTGTATTCTTCATTTTCTTTTTCCTTTACCTTCCTTTCGTCATCCATCAAGCCTAAAACTTCTTTTGTCATCCGTTCTTCTTTGCTTTACTGTCAGCTCTAGGGACTTTTACAAGCTTTATTTATCGATTTTTTTCAAGTTTGTTCATTGCTTCCAACATCCTCTGGAGCACTAAATTTGTTTTGAACATATGCATTAAATTTTGTAAGAGTTGATTTATCTGACATTAAGAGCCCAAGATTTAGTTTGATGTTAGTTTTGTTTTGGTTTCTTCTCTTAAGTTTCAGCCTAAATTTTCCCATTACAGAATACTGGTTACTGTTGCAGTTTGTGCCTGATAATGTTTTTGCTATCAGTTAAGAATTTCAATTTCTTTTATTTGTGAGTGTGTAATAAATTTGATTTTTTGGGCTGTCTCATGGATTCACTTATGTCCATTTTCTTCTATGAGGTTGCTCAAACCAATTGTTTCTTATTATGAATTCATTTGCTTGTGTCCACTCAACAAGTTTCTCATCCCTTTCATTTCTTGTGCCATGGCCACATGGTCCAACTATGTCATCTACTTTTTCCTGTCTCGCTTAAGCATTGGATTTTCTCATTATTGTTGTAATGTCCTGTGATCTACACTGAGTCCTAGCTGTCTCTAATTCTACTTTGAGTTTTACTTGTAAAGGTGGCAGTACCTTGGATGTATTCAATAATGAATGCCACCAAAAGAAGTTTAACAAGTACTGTATCTTCCACTGTATCAAAGAATAATGGTTGTGGGCTGTCCATTAAAAGTTAGTGTGTTCATTGCGGGATTGTTTGTCCGTGTCTACCGTCAATTTCCAAGCGGACTTAAACTTGCAGGCCTGCCCCGTAGCCAAACCGAGCAAAGGTCATCGCACGTTACAGTTCTGTCCGTGTTGTTATGTAAAGCTCCTGGATGACAGAGACAAAGATATAGGGCCAGTCTGCCTTCGTCCTAACCATGCAGGATCCTTCGTGTTTTGTGCACTGTATGAGCTCCTATATGTGAGCGTGTGTATGTGTGTGTGTGACATGTATATAAATGGTATACGTGCATGCGCACGCGCACACGCACGCGTGCATGCGTGTGTCTGTGTGTATGTGTGTGCGTGTGTGTGTGTATATCTTTGTACGGGACATACAGACAGACAGCACGTATAGGTTGATGTGATGCTGCGTGGAATGGCGTTCTCAGAAACATACAACCATGCTCATTATACAGAAAATAAAAATCTTTCAGATGCACGCGCGCAAGTGCGCGGTGTGTGTGTGTTTGTGCGCGTGCGCCTGTGTGTGTATGTGTGTGTGTGTATGTTTGTGTGATTATGTGTGTGAGTATGTGTGTGTGCATGTGTATGTGCATGTGTGTGAGTATGTGTGTGTGTGTGTGTGTGTGTGTGTGTGTGTGTGTGTGTGTGTGTTGTGTGTGTGTGCGCGTGTGTGTGTGTGTGTGTGTGTACACAGACGGATAACACAGAAAAAAAAACTGCTTTAGGGAGAAACTACAATTACAAATAATTGTATCTACTCAAATTCAGAGAGAAAAATAGCTATAATTAACATTGTTATTGAATCAAATAAATGATAATGTGCAGTAACTGTAGTCCGTTGCCTATTTTCGTTCTTTGTTCAAGAAAAATCAATATTACTGCACAGAATTCCAATGTTACATATTTCAACACAAATGCATTTCACGTTAGTTGTTGAAGATTTCCGATTGTCCGCTTGCAATTGTACACACGTTACAGGTAGTTTGTGACTGCTGTTTGACTTTACATCAAACTCTGACTGTTCCCATTTATTGTTAACTGAATCACATTCTTTTCAAAGCAGTTTATATGTGAGTCCATGGAAACACCTCTAGTCTGACACAATGAAACCATGCATATTTTATGAAACGGTTAGAAAAGCCAAAAGTAGTGAACAGGTTTGACACATTGTCATTTTCCTACAAATAGTGAAGTTTTGCAAACATTACAAGTATGGAATTATTTACATTTTATGATTACCGGGTACAGTTTTGTAAGCTGCTTTACCTTACGTGCTCGATCTGTTTTAACAAACCTCTGATCTGTGGAATAATAATAATAATTACAATATTTATAAGCGCAAAATCTCGATAAAAATCAAATCTAAGCGCTGAACATACACTTACGCACGCGCGCACACACACGCACACACACACCTACACATGGCTATAAATGGGAAAAAGAATAAAAGCAATGGAAAATTATAGAGAGCATATTATATACAAATATATATTACAATGTGATTCCCCTCCGAGTGGAGACAGGCTACAGAGGGGGATGAGTGAGGTCAGGATTTTATGCAGAGGAGAAAAGGTGAGTTTTGAGAACGGACGTGAAGGAGACAAAAGTAGGTTGCTGACGGACAGAGAGAGTTTTTTAGCTGAATCAGAAATTGGGACTGATGTGTTACATAATGGGAGAGAAAGAGGAGGCAGCTGAGAAAGTTTCTGACGGGTGCCAATGAGGATAGCTTCTGTCTTGTCGTCATTAAGCTGAAGTTTGTTGAACGTCATCCAGTTCTTAATGTCTGAGTAACACTCAGTGGTGTGAGTCAACAGGCGCTGTTATTATCAGGTGAGTCACTGTCTTGAAGTTGGGTGTCATCAGCATAGAAGTGGTGTTTTATAGAGTGGGAGTTGATGATGGTGGACAGGGGGGAGGTGTAAAGAGTGAAAAGAACAGGGCCAAGGACAGATCCTTGTGGAACACCACAGGTCAGGCATGCAGGTTGAGAGTAAGTGCCATTAATGAGAACAGTTTGCACATGCACATGTTGGACCAATAATCTAGCCTTCAGGAATGAGTTTTGCCTTTTGAGTTGAGCAGCACAGCCATTCAGTATATTCGGTGCAAACTCGTTCACGAGTAGAAATCCAGAAAGGATTATGAATACAGAACGAATGGGATTCTTCTGTGTCTACAACATGGAACACAAACTGACAGAATCTTGAAACACAAACTGACATCTCATTGGACCACAACTGACCACATTCAGAGATAGTGTGTGTGTGTGTGCATACAACCTTCAGAATCGCCTATGGTGTGAAACAGCCAAAGGACAAAGCACTCCTTAAAACATCAACATTAATGAGAGATGGCTAACATCCAGAAGGAAAAAGAGAGAAACAAATGAAGCTTGTGTCTGAACTTGAGAAGCGAGGTTAGAGAAAATATGGAAACATCTCAAAACGGTCCACAGTGCCCTCAGCAAAATGAAATCAGAAAGGAAGAAAAGGAGTAAAAGTCTGTTTTTTAGATGTCTTCCAGTTTGCCAGGAAACTATTCGAGTAGCCAGTGTCCATGACATTCACAGTGGACAGCGAAGCTGTGCAACAGCATTTCAGGAAAACATTCCCGACCTCAGAGCGAGGCATCACTTAGACGACATGGATGAAAACAGTCTTCTTCACAAGGGACAATGAAAAACATAAAGTACTGAAGCAGTAAGACGAGCTAGTTTGCCTTAACCAGAATGAGTTTCAACAAAACAAATCACAGAGCCTCTCACACGGAACAATAAGCACAGAAACAGTAACGTTTACTATAGTCATCCAGATCATTCCAACAGTGACAGAAGAACCAGTCAAGAGCTTTGTAAGGTGGTATGATCATTCCCTAAAAGCATGTAAAAGAGGAAACAAAACCAAGCACATGATAGAAGAAATCCTGCAAGTAGTAGACCAATGTGAACTGTCTGGCAAATAAACAGCATTTTGCCTGCGTTTAACACTGATTCCAAAGCGTTTATGGCCTCTATTGTATACAATTTTGACACTAGGATAGTACAATTAATAAATGCTCAAATCACAGTAATGCGTATAATCGGTGTCTTACTTGGTTTTCGCTGGCATAGCAATCTATGGTCACCGAGTAAAGGTGAGTTTCAGTTTCAGTTCCAGTTTCTCAAGATGACGTCTCCATGCTCAGAATGAATTCCATATGCACTACTGTCACAGATGCCTTAAGCCCGCACATAAACTCGTGAGCAGGCCAGGTCCTGAGGCCCTAAAACATTGGGCTCGTCTGTAAAACTGAAGTAAACTGAAGTAAAACTGAAGTGACCCTGAAACCCATCGTCGAGCAGACCATTGTGGAAAAGGTCATGCTTCTAAGGAAGCTTAAAAACTCAGGAAACATACTGCGAGATAGTTAGCCCAGCTGGAGACTGGCAGAAAAATGAAAGTTTGGGCGACGGTGGACGCGTTAAAGAGATATAATGGGACCCTGCAAACCGAACCACGATCAACTACAATGGTATGGTGGTCACAGGCAATGCAGAAAAAAGAAGCATAACACAAGAGATTAAGAAAGAAGAGGATGCCAAAGGAATCAAAAAGGCAGTCCAGCAAGGTCAACAGGAACATTGCATTACTGTACATAAACATACATCACACAAACACATAAATACATAATAGCCAGATAGACAGACAGGTAGTTAGACAGACAGACAGACATACAGATATATATATATAGTATAAAGAGAGAGATAGATAGATTGATAGATTTGATAGATAGATAGATAGATAGATAGATAGATAGATAGATAGATAGTGCCAGAGACAATCACACACACACACACACTAACACACACATACACACACACACACACACACATACTCACACACACTACACACACACACACACACACACATACACACACACACACACACACACACACACACACACATACACACACACACACACACACACACACACATATATATGTATATGTAACAGAGTGCCTTGCTCTGTTACGATCTTTTCTCATTATCTACGACAATGTAGTGTGTTTGTCTAGATCAAAAACACCTTTTGTTCTCTAAGGCAAATTATACTTTTATTTTACAGCCTCTGCCCATCCATAGCTACGCAATGAACATTCGAAAGATCTAACCAATGCATTACGCATAAAAGACTCTGCTGTCATATCTAAACAATGAGCAGATCTACAATGAGTACATGCATTCTAAAGCCTACGAACTCTGTTGTCATTAT
>JAPXFY010001961.1:20000-30835 GCA_030674185.1 Monoplex corrugatus | reverse complement strand
TGCTTGCTTGCTGGTTTGTTTGTGTGCTTGCTTGCTTGTGTGTGTGTTTGTGTGTGTGTATGTGCGTGTGTGTGTGTGTGTTTGTGTGTGTGTGTGTGTGCATTTTAGGTTCAGTGTGTGGTTATGTGTGTGTGTCTGTGCGTGTGTGTGTGTGTGTGTGTGTGCATGTATGTGTGTGTTATATATATATATATATATATATATATATATATATGTGTGTGTGTGTGTGTGTGTGTGCGTGTGTGTGTGTGTGTGTGTGCATTTTAGGTTCAGTACGTGGTAGTGTGTGTGTGTGTGTGTACATGTATGTAATGTTGTGTAATGGAGTGTGTTCAAAACAGATTTAAGGCAGGCAAAACATTTTATCGTGGCTACAAGTATCTCAATACATGCAGAGAAAACAAGCAGTACTGTGATCTTCTAGTTACGTCAAAATGGTATGCAGTGAACAGCGAACAAATCATCAACTCGGAACGACCAACAGGACTTAAAGACCTTACACGTCTCCACTCTGTCATTGTCTTGATGGAGGCAGACACAAGTACATCACTCATAAGGAAGATTAGGAAAAGGCAGGCAACATTTATAGGCCATTTTATGAGGAAGGGGAATTTGGAGCACCTGGTCACAACGGGAAAGCTGGGGGGAAAGAGAGCACCAGGTAGACCCAGGGAGAGAATGCTGGACGGACTTGCAGAGTGGCTGAGGATGAGGAGGGTGGGGGAGATGCTAGGGGCAACGAGAGATAGAGATGGTTGGAAGTCCATGGTCGCCAACGCCATGCGGCAGGGCACCTGATGATTATGATGATGATGACTCTGTCATTGCCCCATTCAGATGAAGACCTTTTCTTTAAGGATCATCGCACCCACAGAGATTACCTTTGTGCTCACCTTTTTTGTTTGTTTTTGTTTTTGTTTTTGTCCTGTCCCATTTTCTACTCCATCTTAAATCCCACAGAAGATGGCACAGATTTTACAATACGATGATGATGATGGTGATGACAGATTTTACAATGCGATGATGATGGTGGCGATGAGGATGATAATTATGATGCTATGGAGTTCCATGTAGGATTGAGACTGCGTGACAGGGCTGTACTTTACGCTTACTATCATAATGTATCCTGGCGTCAACCAGGCCCGAGAGATACAGACACCTGCGGTGCTGATCAGAAGATTTGAGCAACACCCTCAATAACGCATCTGTGAAGTGGATGAGACTCGACTGTGTGGTCCCAGTCTTCCCCGTGAGCCCATAGCACGCCCAACTCTGGGTAGGAGCCGGTTAGAGCCAAATAAATACTACAATGATATATTTTTGAAGGGACTGATGGGAATAGAACCCAGAACCTTCCAGTCGGTAGTCCGTTGCGTTAACCACTACACCACGGCGACTGGTGAAGAAGACCTATTCGATACATGTAAAGTTTCATACTAAAAATGACCAGATCAGGCACCGTTTAACAATCACCAAAGTGATCCTGTAGCAAATGAAGAGTCTCTCCTCAAATGTGGGGCTTAGTGAACGAAGCGAGACTCGCCAACATCTGAAAAATAAGCGCCCGTTTTACAAATGACCTGTTAAAAAGCGACTGAAAACAATACATGTAAAGAGCCATCAGCTGCTGAATTATTAGCACAATTGCAAGTTTTGTTAATTAAGTGGCCTTCAAACTGATAATAAGTGGGTAAACGTTGGATTTCCGGTGTGAAGATGCTGAGTTTGACCTGTTTAAACAATCTCCACTTGTAGGTAAAGGATGGAGACTTTTCTTTATTGTCCAGTGCCACATGTTAAGATGTAGGTGACTGGCAGTGTCTTGCAGTTTATGCAGGTTCGTGAAGATCTAGCGGTCGATCGTTCTTCTCAGAGACAAGATACACCAGTCCAGGTTAAACGAAAATGATCCATTATTTTAAGAACGAATGAAACACAACAGGAACTGGGTAAAAACTTCACACATCCAATGCACCACTCCTAGTTTGCAGAATTATTCTTCTTCAGTCCTCGAATCTACACACAGCAACTCCACGAATCTACAGCAACTTCTCTATCTCTGACAGCAGGCTTACACTTCAACTCTTCCAATCGCTCTCCCTCTCTCGACCCACAGTCACGTTTTATTTATAACATCATGGAAAGTTCCACAATATTCTCGGCTTTTCCCTGGATTTTCAGCCAATCATAGCCACATTCTCGAACCTTCCCTTTCTAGGGTATTCTGTAGTTCTAGCCAATCATTGTACAGACAAAACTTCAAGCCAATCATTGTACAGATTAAATTTGTTTACGATTTCCGGAACATTCTAGAAAGATCTAAGGTATTCTTACGTTTTTCTTGTCATTTCCAGATTGTTCCAAAGGATTCTACATATTTCCATACAGCGAAATCAAACTTAAACATATATTTTCAGCGTTAGCATAAACCAAAACAAATATTCTCGATTCATTATCGAGTGAAACACAAACCAATCTGTAAGAGCGAACAGCGGACAGTAGCTGGACACATTTTGACGTCATACTTCTCTTATCCCATTCGCACTTTCACATTGAGTTTCTCTTTTTTTGAGATGTAACACCCAGGTCAACATGTTTGCATACCTTTCAGAGCCTAGACCCCCCGTCTTGTATATACGCATATAGAATATTAGATATGCATGTTAAAGGTCCTGTGAGTTATATCAGTGGCTGACTTATGGAAACATGAACACGCCCAGCATGCAATAACAATGCACAATGATGGTGTAACTAATAATAGTAATGAGGAGGAGAAGGAAGACGATAACTATAATCACAATAATGATAATCATCATTATCATCATCATTATTATTATTATTATGGGGAGGAGGAGGAGAAGGAGGAGGATGGTGACTGCCGACGACGATGACGACGACGACGATGACGACAACGATGATGATGATGATGGTGATTGACGACAACGATGACGAAGATAACAACAACGATGACGAAGACGACAACGACGACGATGACGATGATGATGACGACGACGATGACGATGATGATGACGATGACGATGATGATGATGATAATGATGATGATGATGATGATGAAAAACGTACTTTATCAAACAAACAACAACAACAACAAACAAACGATCTTTTTAAAAAACGCACTTTATCAAACAAACAACAACAAACAAACAAGCAAACAAACAAAAACGGGGAGGGGAGTTAGGGTCAGGGTTGCCCCTGTTTTAGCATAAAACACAGCCGTATACAAAGACACAAGCACACCTAAGCAGCATAAACGTAGTCTATCGAAAATAACAACAGATCATAATATCAAAGCAGAAATAGGTGGTGGTGACACTATTCCATGAATATACATATAAAGAAGAAAAGTGTATAAATCACCTGATGAATACAGTCTTTAAGTTACACGCACACATACACACACACACACACACACACACACACACACACACACACACACACACACACACAACAAACAAAAACAAACACGCACACACACACATCTGTCTGTCTGTCTGTCTCTTTCTCTCTGTCTCTCTCTCTCTCACTCTCTCTGTCTGTCTGTCTGTCTGTCTGTCTCTCTCTCTCTCTCTCTCTCTCTCTCTCTCTCTCTCTCTCTCTCTGTACAAATATTATACAATTCGTTAACAACAGATAATCATACTTCCACCAGTGCAGAGGGTGTGTAAGGAAGAAAAAAATTATAGAATTGAAAGCGAAGATTTTCATATACAAACCCATACATGAAAAGACACATACATGTACACACATAAATGTTACACTCGTGCACAGACTCAGGCATGTATTCACAGACATACACACACATAAATATTATACTCTTGCACAGACACAGGCATGTATTCACAGACATACACACACATAAATATTATACTCTTGCACAGACACAGGCATGTATACACAGACATACACACACACGTACATGTACAGATACATGCGCACCTGCATGCGAGCATACACACACACACACACACATACACACACGTACATACATATACATACACATACAAAGACATACACATAGGACCAGACAATATTACTGCAGAAATGACTGAGGCTCTGGATGAATTCAGTATTGAATAAGTAACAGTCCTCGTAAATGAAACTTATGACACCAGAAAAATCCCTAAAGATATGACAAACTTACTTTTGATCGCACTGCTAAAGAAAGCAGGGGCTATAGAATGCGAACTCCATCATACAAACATATTAATGAGTAATGTGACAAAGATTGCAGTAAGAATAATCATGATGAGGACAAGGAATAGAATCAAAATAGAAATGGCAGTACAATGTGAATCTGTTGACAGGAAAGGAACTATTTATGTCATAGACATTCTGAAAACTGTCATTGAAATATTAATTGAGTTCAATAAGAATGTATATTTCTGTTTTGCTGATAAAACTAAGGCTTTTGATCAGGTAAGATACGAAGAATGATGAACCAATTGGAAAAGCTCAAAATTTGAAAAAAGATATAAGAATGATAAGAAATACATATTAGGAACAAACAACAGCAACGAGAGTAGAAAATTATACAAACTCTTTTCAAAATATCAAAACAGGGGATAGACAGGGACGTGTGTCGTCGCCAGATTTGTTTTCACTTTACAGCAAAATCATCATGAGAAACCTCTCTGAATGCCCTTGGTTAAATAATAGAGGAAGGATGATAAACAATCTTTGTTATGCAGAAAATGAGAAAGACATACAAAACATCGTGAATACAATAGAAATATAAAACAAAACTAAAAGTCAGAGCTAAAAGTAAGAAGACTGAAGTCGTGGTTATCATTTAAAAAAGAAATCCCTTCATGTAAAGTCATCTCAACAGACCGCAGATGCACTTTAGAAATATCCAGCAGAACTGGCCAAGCTAAAACAGCACTCAAGAAAATAAAAGCGATCTTACCAACAATGCATATCAATTAACATCAGAAATATAGTTCTTTAGTATTATATAGAGCCAATACTGGTGTCCAAGGTTGTCATAGCCGAGGGGTGGCAATGGGGACAAGCTCCCATTGTCTATAAAATGCCCCTCACGGCGCGCGTCTCCAACAGCCTCTGACAACTAAGTCCAGCTCCTAGCCTGCTCGTGTGGCTTAGATATAAGCCCGGCGGAACTGCTACTACTGATAGGAGAAGGGGTGAAGGCGGGTTACTGGCGCCTGAAAACCAGTGCTTTGGGTAGATGGGGCTCATCAGTCTGGGAAGACAGCTCATCTAAGAGAAGGAAAACTCTGATTTCAAACCTCCGCTGCCTTGCGGCCATACCCACTCATAGGAAAGGCTTCGGGAGTCAACCCTGAGAAAAATCCGGAGCCGGAGTCCCCAAGGCAGTCCGAGGCTGTATACAGCAACGTTCTGGCAACTCCTGCGACGGCACTGGAACCATGTGTATCGGCGCTTGCCTTTCCAATGGACCATTCCAGCGACGTGGAGAGGGGGGGTCTGCTGCATGGGTAACAGCTTGCCCTCCACACTTACTTACCCAGGCCTTGCGCTCTGGAGAGGTCACTCCAGCTTCGCTTTGTAGCGTCGACTAAACACGGGAAGTAGCAGTTTACCGGTTTTAAGTCTGCATACTCAATTGGCGTAGAGTCAGACGCCAGGGGCTGCTTCCGACGGTGGGAGAGGTCATCGCATCTCACTGGGCAGCTACCGCCCGCCTTAAGCTGGGCAGCCCCCAGCCAGTAAGGTGCTGCCCCGCCACGGTCCGTTAGCCTCACTGGGTGCGTGGGGTTTAGGGTGAAAACCGACAAGCGGATCGACAACTGTGCACCAGGCAACAGAAAAACGAAAACTCCCGCCCTGAAATTGGGCACATGGAACGTAAGGACAATGACACCAGGCTTTTCTGACGATCTGCAAGAAGTAAATGATGCTCGCAAGACAGCCGTCATCGACAGAGAACTGAGCAGACTGCAGATGGACATCGTCGCCCTTCAAGAAACCAGGCTCCCAGAAACAGGATCTGTGAGGGAGAGAGACTTCACCCTGTTCTGGCAGGGCAAACCATCAGACGAGGTCAGAGAACACGGCGTGGGATTCGCAGTTAGAAACAGATTATTGGGATCCATAACCCCACCAGCAGAAGGAACAGAGCGAATCCTGTCTCTCCGACTCCAAACTACCTCAGGACCAGTCAGTCTAATCAGTGCCTACGCACCAACTTTGGCATCCACAGCAGAAGCAAAAGACAAGTTTTATGACGACCTCAGTGCTGCTATAAGGAGAATTCCTGACAGAGAACTACTGTTCATCGCCGGCGATTTCAACGCCAGAGTGGGTGTCGATTACAATTCCTGGCCCACCTGCTTGGGTCAGTTCGGCACTGGGAAAATGAACGAGAATGGCCAGCGCCTGCTAGAGCTCTGTTGTCATTATGGGTTGTGCGTCAGTAACACCTTCTTCAACACGAAGCCTCAGCATCGAGTCTCCTGGAGACACCCGCGATCCAAACACTGGCACCAGCTCGACCTGATCCTCACCAGACGTGTCAACCTTTCTAGCATCAAGATCACTCGCAGCTACCAGAGCGCCGATTGTGACACTGACCACTCTTTGGTGTGCAGCAATGTGAAGCTCCGCGCGAAGAGACTGCACCGTACGAGAAAGGAGGGCCGACCTCGCATTGACACCAGCAAAACACGCGATCAAAGAAAAGTGGAGGAGTTTGCGCGTGTGTTGGAGGATTCTCTCCCTGGCCCACCCACTGCAAACGCCCAAGACCGATGGGAACACTTCAGAGATGCTGTCTACAATGCCGCCATGTCTACATTTGGCAAAAAGACCAGCAAGTCAGCTGATTGGTTCGAAGCCCACTCAGAAGAAATGACACCAGTCATCGAGGCCAAGAGAAACGCCTTGACAGCATACAAAAGCAATCCCAGTGAGCAGAACCTCCAGGTTCTCCGCGCTGCTCGCAGCAAAGTCCAGCAGTGTGCCAGACAATGCGCCAATGGCTATTGGCTTCAGCTTTGCTCCCAGATTCAGATTGCGGCTGACACAGGCAACATCAAGGCGATGTATGAAGGCATCAAGCAGGCATTGGGCCCAACGCAAAAGAAAACTGCCCCTTTGAAATCAGCTACAGGGGAGGTGATTCAAGACAGAGAACAACAGATGGAGCGCTGGGTAGAACACTACACTGAGCTATATGCAAGGGAAACTGTAGTCTCAGAAGACGCCCTGAATGCCATAGAGTGCCTACCAGAGCTGGAAGAGCTTGACAGAGAACCAACCATAGATGAGCTCAGCGAAGCCCTGGACTCTCTTGCCTCTGGCAAGGCACCAGGGAAAGACGGTATTCCCGCCGAAGTACTGAAGTGCTGCAAAGAGACACTCATCACCGAGTTGCATGAAATCCTCTGCCTCTGTTGGAGTGAAGGCGAAGTACCACAAGACATGAGGGATGCTAACGTCGTCACACTGTACAAAAACAAAGGTGACAGAAGCGATTGCAATAATTATCGCGGCATATCCCTCCTCAGTATCGTTGGGAAAGTCTTCGCACGAGTAGTACTGAAGAGGCTCCAGGTACTCGCAGAGCAAGTCTACCCTGAATCGCAGTGTGGGTTCCGTGCCAACAGATCCACTATAGACATGATCTTCTCCCTCAAACAACTTCAGGAGAAATGCAGGGAGCAAAGGCAGCCACTCTTCGTTGCCTTCATAGACCTCACAAAGGCCTTCGATCTGGTCAGTAGGGATGGCCTCTTCAAAATCCTTCCCCAAATTGGATGTCCACCCAAACTTCTCAGCATCATCAGATCCTTCCACGAAGACATGAAAGGCACCGTCGTCTTTGACGGCTCAACATCAGCTGCCTTCAACATACGGAGCGGAGTGAAACAGGGTTGCGTCCTGGCTCCCACCCTGTTTGGAATCTTTTTTGCTGTGATGCTGAAACACGCATTCGGTCCTGCAGCTGAAGGCATATACCTCCGAACCAGGACAGACGGTAAGCTCTTCAACCTCTCCAGACTATGAGCCAAGACCAAAGTCCAGCTGAGGTGCCTGCGTGACTTCATCTTTGCAGACGACGCGGCAGTAACCGCCCACTCAGCTGAGGACCTACAGCAGCTCATGACTCGCTTCAGCGATGCCTGCCAAAACTTTGGGCTTACCATAAGCTTGAAGAAAACACAGGTCATGGGACAGGATGTTGACTCTCCCCCAGCCATCAGCATCAATGACCATGAACTGGATGTCGTCCATGACTTTGTTTATCTGGGCTCAACAATCTCAGACACCCTCTCACTTGACATAGAGCTCAACAGGCGCATCGGCAAGGCAGCTACCACCATGACCAGACTGACGAAGAAAGCATGGAACAACAGCAAGCTGACTGAGCACACAAAAATCCAGATCTACAGAGCCTGCGTCGTGAGCACCCTCCTGTATGGCAGCGAGTCCTGGACTTTGCGTGCCCGACAAGAGCAAAAGCTCAATGCTTTTCACATGCGTAGCCTCCGACGCATTCTAAACATCACCTGGCAGGACAAGGTCCCGAACAACACTGTCCTGGAAAGAGCTGGATGCACCAGCATGTACACGCTGCTGAAACAGAGACGCATGCGCTGGCTTGGCCATGCCGTGCGCATGGACGACGGACGGATCCCCAAAGACCTCCTCTACGGAGAACTGGTGCAGGGAAAACGTCCCACAGGCAGACCACAGCTGCGATTCAAAGACGTGTGCAAGAGGGACCTAAAAGCCTTGAATATCGACAAGGACAACTGGGAAGCAACAGCCCTCGAACGGTCAGCCTGGAGACAGACTGTGCAGAAAGGTCTCTCCAAGTTCGAAGAGACACTCGCTCAGCGGCACGAGGAAAAGAGAACGAGAAGAAAGGCTGCAGCCCAGGCAGACAGACCAGCGTCAGACTTCATCTGTGCCCTCTGCCACAGGGACTGTCATTCCCGCGTCGGACTGGCCAGCCACACCCGGCGCTGCACCAGAATAGGCACCCAGAGCGCAACTCCATAGTCTTCCGAGACTGAAGGACGCCTATGATGGACTGTTGTATAGATGCAAAGCCTGGACAATCAACAAGCAAAGTCAGGACATGATTGAGACAGCAGAAGTATGGTTTCTAAGAAGAATTTACGGTTCCATGGACAGCAAAGAAAACAAATGAGACAGTCTTGAAAGAAACAAACACAAAAGGAACATTAATGAAGAATAGTAGAGAAAGACAAGTGACATTTATGGGATATTTTATGAGGCCAAAGAAATTTAAGCACCTAGTCACAACAGGAAAGCTAGAGGGAAAAGAGGCACCAGGTAGACCCAGGGAGAAAATATTAGACAGTTTTGCAGAGTGGATGGGGACAGAAAGGGTAAGAGATATGCATGCAGCAACAAAAAATAGATTCGTGTACAGAGCATGATCGCCAACGCCATGTCGCATGGCACATCGTGATGATGAATGATAATGATGATGACGGTGATGATGATCATAGTGATGGTAACAATGATAACAATGGTCATAAGTACACACTCATATATCAACTTTGAAGATTGACAACACATAATTGCGATTTGTTCCAAAATGTATGCACATGGGACATATGTGCATATATATACATATATATATATTGTAGATAAACCAAAGAAACAAGACAACAAACTAGAGATTCGAGACCAGTACTTCGGCCAGTGGCCTTCCTCAGGGGACTGTTTATTCAGGAATGAACACACGCATCAAACATTTTTGAATGAAAACTTCACAGAGTAATCCAATCTTTTTTCTTTTCAACAACACGAGACGCCTGCCCATTCCTCCCTCCCCCACCCCAATCCCAACGCTGAATACCAAATCTCATTTCTCCTCCCCAGCGTGCCCCACCCACATGAACACAACCGCACGCACTCGCACGCACACATATACAACATTAAACAAACACAAACACTCATTTATATGCACACCCGCACACACGCACGTACCTACAAAAATGGTACACGCACATATACGTACACACACACACGCGCGCACACACACTCAAACTACACTACTTTAAATTCGAACAGTACGATGTAAACAAACTTACACATTATTATTCTAAGTGGTAACATACATGAGCCTTTATAAATGACACTAATAATTGTAGCAAAGAGAACAACAGTAATGTTAATCACCTTTATCATCACCATATTGACAACAACGACAAATAAAGGACTGACTAAGATGAAGACGACGACGACAACAACAGCTACAACAACAACAACAGTAAGAACAACAATAATAGTAACAACGACAGCAATCATCATCGCCATCATCTTCACCATCACCGCTGCCATATATATGCAAATAACTCCACTTGTAAACATGTTAACATTGCAAAACACAAGCACATGATACACAGGTATATAAACGATAAGACTTTAGTAAAAAAAAAAAAAAAAAAAAAAAAAAAAAACCTTTATTTTGTAATTGACAATCATCCAAAGATCTTTCGTTCTTTGTTGTTCTTCAAGAGGTGTTGAATCTCTTCACACTCATCCTTGGATTCATTCTGCATATCAATATCTGTTTCCTCCTCAGTTTGGGGGTTACGTATTCTGCATGATGTCTTCTGAACAGCCCACGGTTGTAGTTCTGCCTTGCAGATAAGGTCAAACAAAACCACACCCACCAACTGCATGATGCCAGTGACGAGGAAAAGTTTCTGCCAGCTTGCGAGGTTCTGAAAATATCAAGAACAAGCACTGGAGCTTACAACTGGAAAAGAAAATCTGTTGTTGTTTTTTTTCTAATCGAATTCTTGATCAGAGTAATATTTTTGTTATTATACTTTTTTTTGAGATGTATA
>JAPXFY010001961.1:0-15000 GCA_030674185.1 Monoplex corrugatus | reverse complement strand
GGAAAGAAAACAAAACAAAAAACTGCACGCATATTATGTCCCCCTTTTTCATACTCTTGACGATGACTGAACAAAAAAGAAGAAGCTTTTATACACAACAAACACACATTTGATGGCTCTGTCTGTCTGATTAGACAATGGATGCTCCTGGTTATGGACTCATTTGGAGTGGAACATTGTCAGATGTGGCTGAACCAGCCAGTTCTTGAGTAGCAGTCCATGGCACAGCTGACGCACATGTGGACTGATGGTTTTGGCTGAATGGCCGCTGCCGCAGCTTCCCTTCTGTCTCTTCTTCACTGTCGAGATCATTTCTCCTCTATCATGACCATTGCCTGCAGGTACAGCCTGTCGACAGGAAAAGTGATTTGTAGGTGTCCACTCTGATATCATCAGACTTCAGCTCACATACAAATGTCTCAATATCGATGTAATGGGCGCCCTGTGGATTGAGATCCCACAGCAAGGTCTCCATACATGACATCTTGTATGATGCAGCCATCCCTCATGCAGCAGGTATGGCCAAGCCAGCACAGTCATCTATGTGTGAAGAGGTCATACATGCTTGACGTGCTGGCCTGATCCAGAACGTCCCTGTTTAGCGCACAGTCCTTCCGAAAAACTGTCCACGATTCAGCACAGGTGCCGCAGACGAAAGTTACTAGGGCGAAGCTCTTGGCGCATGTACGTGTAGGTTGTCCAGCTCTCACTTCAACAGAGAAAGGTACTCAGTATGTAGGCTCTGTACATTCCAGTTTTGGTAACTGTGGTGAGTCTGCTATTTTCCCACATTCTCTTGGATGGCCGGGTCATGGCACTAGCTTTCCCTATCTGCCTGTTGATTTCATGGTCAATGGAAAGGTAGCTGGCGACAGTCGATCCTATGTAGGTGAATATCAGGGTCCCTTTATCTTTATTATCATAAGTAGTAGTAGTAGTAGTAGTAGTAACAGTAGTAGTAGCAGTAGTAGTAGTAATAGTAGCAGTAGTAGTAGTTGTAGTGGCAGTAGCAGCTGTAGTTGTTCTTGTTTCGTCAAAGTGGATTTACCATGTGAAACCCCAGCTGCTCTCCCCTTTGAAAGCGCATGGACACTGTGCAGCACCACCCAATTTTTTTTTACCAGAATTTCAGAAAGGCAAGAAGCCTATGTAGCCCTCAAGGGGAGGGGCCAGGGGACATCAACTATCTCTCCAATGTTTATGCCAGGCGACTGCCCTGCACTTCACAATTATCAAATGCCGTGGGATCTTCAGTGTGCACAGGTCAGAAGGCACGCTGGTCCGACTCCTTTTTTCTTTGTCCCCTTCCGAAGGACTAGTTCAGTTCGATTTTTAGGTCAAACTAAGAAGAAAAGTCGAGACCTCAAAAGGAAACGAACCTTGGAACCTTGAGTTTAGTTATTGGCAGGCGAACGTCTGAACCATTCTGCCGTTCTTCTCACTGACAGCAATGAATAATAGTCTTTTCATGTTGGTGATTTTTTTTTAGTTTTTGTTTGTTTGTTCGTTTACTTTTTGTTTTGTTTGTGTTTTGTTACGTCGTCTTCTGTATTGCTTTATGTCAGTATCCTCACTGTCATTAACCTTGATTCTCCAACACACGCCGAAACCTACGAAAACTGAGGTCACTATGGGAGCAGAGCATGAAAGGTGACACGATCTAGGGCATTTTTTTTACAATGCCCACGAACCAGATCCCCAAGCTATGGGTAAATAGCTCCACTGCTTTGTGGACATCTCGGGAGAGAGTAAGGCTAAGGGAGTTAACCCTAAAAAAAACCGATGGAAGGCAAGGAGAAACCACCATCGTAGTTTTCCCCAGGAAAACCATGGACAGGAGAAAGAGAAAGAAAAAAGTTAACGACGTCAATAGGTGCTCCTGTGGAGCACCTTCGTCCGGTAGGGACTGTCATGCGACGCAGGTGACACCAGATCGTCAGCCAGCTACTGCGACCAAAATTAAATTCAACACCAAAATAGCAACGTGGAACATCACGGAAAGAGAGCACCAGGTAGACCCAGGGAGAGAATGCTGGACGGACTTGCAGAGTGGCTGGGGATGAGGAGGGTGGGGGAGATGCTGGGGGCAACGAAAGATAGAGATGGTTGGAAGTCCATGGTCGCCAACGCCATGCGGCAGGGCACCTGATGATGATGATGATGATGATAAAGAAATTAGGGATGATTGTGATTATGCTGCAGAGCTCCATTTCCGACTGAGAATGTGTGACAGGGCTGTACTCTGACACACTACCCTTACTTTCAGAATATTACTTTGGCTTCAACCAAGCTGGAGAAGTACAAACACTTGTGGTGTTTGTCAAAAAATGTAAGCGACATCCTCAATGGTGCAACCATAGAAGTGGATGAGACTCGATTGTGTTGGTCCCAGTCCCAACGAGCACATAGCATGCTCAACACTGGAAGGGGACCTGTCGGGGCCAAGAAATGTACTGGGTTGGATTGAATTGGATTGGATTGGATCACAATGGATTACATATGTCGTGTCTTGTCGTGTAGTGTCATATCGTGTCGTGCTGTGCTGTGCTGTGCTGTGCTGTGCCGTGCTGTGCTGTGCTGTGCTGTGCTGCTGTGCTGCTTTGCTGCTTTGCTGAGCTGTGTTGCGTTGCATTGCGTTGCGTTGCGTTGCATTGTGTGGTGTGTTGTGGTCTGTTGTGATGTGGTGTGGTGTGGTGTACCATGGTGTGGTGTGATGTGGTGTGGTGTGGTGTGGTTTGGTGTGGTGTACCATGGTGTGGTGTGATGTGGTGTGGTGTGGAGTGGTGTGGTGGTTTTTTTATATCTTTTTTTTTGCACCTTGTAGAACGAAAAATATACAAAACATCATAAGCAAATAAATTTCACATAGAGTAACAACATATTCATAATCATCACACATTTATGTACATTACATGTAAGGTGGCAGAAAAGTATTAACAGTACTAACGCACCTCATTTGGTGTGGTGTGGTGTGGTGTGCTGTGCTGTGCTGTGGTAAATTGTGGTGTGGTGCAGTGTGGTGTGCTGTGCTGTGCTGTGCTGTGGTAAATTGTGGTGTGGTACAGTGTGGTGTGGTGTGCTGTGCTGTGCTGTGGTGTGGTACAGTGTGGTGTGCTGTGCTGTGCTGTGCTGTGGTAAATTGTGGTGTGGTACAGTGTGGTGTGGTGTGCTGTGCTGTGGTGTGGTAAATTGTGGTGTGGTACAGTGTGGTGTGGTGTGCTGTGCTGTGCTGTGGTAAATTGTGGTGTGGTATGGTGTGGTGTGGTGTGCTGTGCTGTGGTGTGGTAAATTGTGGTGTGGTACAGTGTGGTGTGGTGTGCTGTGCTGTGCTGTGGTATATTGTGGCGTGGTATGGTGTGGTGTGGTGTGCTGTGCTGTGCTGTGGTAAATTGTGGTGTGGTACAGTGTGGTGTGGTAGGGTGTGGTGTGGTGTGGTGTTGTGTGATGTGGTGTAGTGTGGTGTGGTGTGGTGTGGTATGGTGTGTTGAGGTGTGGTGTGATGAGGTGTGGTGTGGTGTGGTGTGCTAAGGTATCGTGTGGTGTGGTGTTGGGTTGGGTTGGGTTGGGTTGGGTATCGTAACATATTGTATTGTAACATATCGTATCGTATCATATATCATATTGTATCATGTTGTGCCGTTTCGTGTCATGCTGGGTCGTGTCGTGTCATGTCGTGTCGTGTCGTGTCTTGTTGTATAATTCAACTTTCGTTACCTGCCATGGCCAGTCCTCCCAAGGCCACACCTGTGGAGGTCATGATCACTGCGGTTTGCCAGTTACGGTTGAAGTACAGACCGATCAGACATACGCCTGAGATGCCATTACCTGAAACACATGTTTTTAACATACATTGGTTGGCTCCAGGGTGCTGATCTTTTTTCTACCTTGTTTACTAAGCATAGGATATCACCATCATCATCACGTACCTTGCAACATGGCGTTGGCAATCATGACCTTCCATCTGTTTCTATCCCTTGTTGCCTCAAGCACCGCTTCCACCCTCTTTGTCTTCAGCCACTCTGCAAGTCCGTCCAATATCTTCTCCCTGGGTCTACCTGGTGCTCTCTTTCCCTCCAGCTTTCCAGGAGCTCCAATTCCCCTTTCCTCATAAAATGGACTATATATGTTGCCTGTCTTTTCCTAATCTTCCTTATGAGTGATCTGCTTGTGTGCACGCCTTGTACTAAAAAAGAAAAAAAGCTGACCACATATCTCCTCTCCTGGCACAACTTCACTGGCTCCCTGTATCAAAGCGCATACTGTACAAACTAGATACCATGTGCTACAAAAGCCTCAATAACGCAGCCCCCGATTACCTGTCAAGCTTACTTGAGATCTATGTTCCGTCATGTACCCTCCGCTCTGCCTCCGATCCTCTGACTTTTCGCTTTCCACGCACTAAGCTCAATACCTAAGGTCCACGAGCTTTCTCTGTTTCTGGTCCACTTTCCTGGAACAAACTTCCTCTCTCTGTCCGTCAGCAACCTACTTCTGTCTCCTTCAAGTCCGCTCTCAAAACTCACCTTTTCTCCTCTGCATAAAATCCTGACCTCACTCAATCCCCTCTGCAGCCTGTCTCCACTCGGAGCGGAATCACATTGTAATATATAATTGTATATAATATGCTCTCTATAATTTTCCATTGCTTTTATTCTTTCTCCCCATTTTAGCCGTGTGCGTGTGCGTGTGTGTGTGTGTGTGTGTGTGTGTGTGTGTGTGTGTGTGTGTGTGTGTGTGTGTGTGTGTGTGTGTGTGTGTGTGTGTGTGTGTGTGTGTGTGTGTGTTTGTGTGTGTGTGCGTGCGTGTGTGTCTGTTTTAGCGCTTAGATTTGATTTTATCAAGATTTTGCGCTATACAAAATAAAGTATTGTATTGTATTGTATTATATACCGATGACCTACTGCCACCCTGTTCAACTGATCACTCAGGGGAGTACAGAAAATCGTGCTCTTTATCGTTTTGTCCTACACTTGGTGATTTCCTTTCTTTAATGTTTTTTTTTTCCTTCTCAATCTCACTGTAAAAAGAAAAAAGTAAACAAGAAATTGTTTCATTTACCAGAGAGAGGTGTGTGTCTACTTGTGCGAAAAGTGTGGTGGGAAGATTTTATCACTTCTTGCTGATGGATCTTTACTATTTGTAGATTAAAGGTGTGGACCTTTGAGGATTCAAGGATGTATGAGTCTGGAAGTCAATACGCTAAGATCACGTTCACATGAAAAATATCTAGTGCCTGAAATCTGCACTTTTTGAGGACGGCGTGCATATAGTGCTTTCTCGTGAATTTCTGGCAATATTCAAAATCTGTTTTCACTGTTGTAAATCTGTCACTGTTCTCCATGAGCGTCAGGTTACATTCCAACAGAACATTCTTAAAGGTCACAGTGACATTGAAAAGTACAAAATCCGGGTTTTTTGGTAATCATTTGTTTTAAGTGGAGATTTCTAGATTGGTTTGAAATGCTGACTTTTTGAGGGGGTATGGTGGAATGGGTTGTTGTTTTAAAAATGTTTTACAAAAAGTGTTTTTTTTTAGAATGGTTTTACTATCTTGGTACTTGTTTGATTTTTTTGTCTGCTTTAATTCTTGACAAAAGCCATGTGGCCAAACGATTTGTGCCTGTGTACTGAACACGCGTTTTTATTATCTTTTCGCGTTTTTCTGGTCGTTACAGCAATCACATTACCGTCACGGACACAAAACCCTCTGATTGAATAACTCATGTCTACGCTCTCAAGGATCTTTGCAGCTCTGATTCCTTTGTCTCGAATAAGTCGAGAACTTTAGCTATTGTGAAGACAAACAATTGCCCAGACATCAGTACTGAGAAAACAAAGAATTTGTCGACTTCTTTTTTCGAAAAACAAAACAAAACAAAGAATTTCTCGATTTCTTTTTTCGAAAAAAAACCGCTCTCTTGTTCTTCATCTTTTCGTAAATTATTGTACTTTACACATTCTGTCCATTGTAAAGGGAGGTGTCAACAAGTGATGAAGTAACAGTTTGCAGCCAGACAAATACCTTAGCGCAGAGTTATGCTGTAGATGGGCAACGTTTCTGTCAGCCTATCTATCCAGCGCCATGCGTATGAATTGCACGAATCATCATCATCATCATCAGGTGCCCTGCCGCATGGCGTTAGCGATCATTGACTTCCATCTGTCTCTATCTCTCGTTGCCGCTAGCATCTCCCCCACCCTCCTTGTCCCCAGCCACTCTGCAAGTCCGTCCAGCATTTTTTCCCTGGGTCTACCTGGTGCTCTCTTTCCTTCCAGCTTTCCCGTTGTGACCAGGTGTTCCAAATCCCCTTCCTCATAAAATGGCCTATAAATGTTGCCTGTCTTTTCCTAATCTTCCCTATGAGTGATTTACTTGTGTCTGCCTCCATCAAGACTGTCTCGTTTTTTTCTTTGCTGTCCATGGAACTCTCAACATTCTTCTTAGAAACCACGTCTCGGCTGCCTCAATCTTGCTCTGACTTTGCTTGCTGATTGTCCACGCCTCACATCCGTATAACAGTATTGGTTCTATATAACATTCAAGGACTCTCTTCCTGATATTAATTGATAGGCATTTGTTGATAAGAATGCTTGTCATCTTCTTGAATGCTGTTTTGGCTTGGCCGATTCTGCTGGCTATTTCCGATGTGTATCTGCCTTCTGATGAAATGACCGTTCCCAGGTATTTGAACTTATTAACCTGTGTCAAGGTTGTGCCATTTGCTGTTATTTTGCAGGAGGGGATTTCATGTTTTTTACTGATCACCATGACTTCAGTCTTCCTGCTGTTTACTTCCAACCCCTTACCTTTGCTTTCTGTTTCTAGTATATTCACAAAGTTTTGTAGGTCCCTTTCATTTTCTGCAATTAGCACGGTGTCATCTGCGTATCAAATGTTGTTTATCATTTTCCCCCAACCTTTAATCCAGGGTCTTCTTCTAAGTTTCTCATGATGTTTTCGCTGTAAAGTGAAAACAGATCTGGTGACAAAACACAACCCTGTCTGGCTAAATTGCACGAATACAGGACACAAATATTTGGGTACCGTTTCAAAAGAAAATTTGATTTTACAACCGACGTTAATCTTAATCACAAAAAAATTGAAAATTTCTTATCAATCATTTTCGTTCAAAATTCAGTCAGTGTCGTTTTAGCGTATTGATTTCAACCAATGCTTTATTGAATTCTTGTTGTCCTCTTTGTTTAATATACTGAAATGGAATTTACCTCTAAAATGGCCTTCCAGGACTGCTGGGCTACAAACGACATGAGTCAATGTGTAAGTTTGCGCGTAAAGAGTAAGAATGTACTGAATACGGAATTGAACATGTGCAGCTAATTGGTGGGTCTCTGACCCATTTTGTGTGAATTACTTTGTGTATGTATGGGGTTTGTTTGTTTGTTTGTTTGTTCGTTCGTTCTTTCGTTCGTTCTTCAATTTGGGGCAGTCTCCGAATTCCAGTTATTTCTCACAGAGTGTGAGAATACAGGTAATGGGTTGTTTCTATAATGAAATTTACATTAGATGAACACAGATGTATAATTTATTCTCTGTCTTTGTCTCTCTGTCTCTGTCTGTCTGTCTGTCTGTCTGTCTGTCTGTCTGTCTCTCTCTCTCTCTCTCTCTCTCTCTCTCTCTCTCTCCCCCCTTTTCTCTCTCTTTGTTCTCACGATCTGTCTCCCTTTCTTTACTTATGTAATGTGGTTTCTTCTTTGTTTCCTTGGTCTTTCTTCTTCTCTGGTAGACTGCTTTGGTGTGTTTGATTTTGAACTTGGTCGTGTATATATAATTATGTATATATATGTGTATACATATATACGTGCATACATATATACACATATATATATTTACATATGTATACATATTATACATATAAATATATGTATATATATATATATATATATATATATATATATATATATAAGCTACGCACAAAAAGTTAAGGATCACTATGAGAAAACAGGTGCGTAATAAACTCAGTTCGCTACTGTTATTTATTTCTCAGTCCAGCCAAATTGTTATGAATTCTTGTTCAGCTGTAAGTGGGCGATGTTGTGTTAGTGCGAAAATTGCACGGGATTCTCTACTACTGAGCTTGGCCGCAAACGGAAAAGCGGAAACTTGCGAAAAAAGGACCTTGTTTTGGACCGTTCTGCCTGAACACATTGCACAAGCCAGATGGAAAAACCATTATGCACGTGCAAGCACTGCTGTTTATGTGTGAGATGCTGTCTCTTGCTTGGCTTTATAAGAAGACATTCCACCAGTAGTAGGCCTGATCTGACAATGCCTCCACGACGAAAATTGAGCGAGTTTGAGAGCTGTTGCATGGTTCCAAGATGGTGTTCCCAAGCGAGAAGTGGCCAGGCGACTTCAGGTGTCCACCTCGGTCATTGTCAGACTGATTCAACGTTTCACAGCCACTGGGAGGGTCCATGAAAGACGCAGATCTGGTCGACTGAAGAAGACAAACCCACGTGAAGATCGTCTCATTGAACGACAAGCCCTGCAGACAAGAACAGCCTCTTCCAGCATCATTCGAAGCAGCTGAGGGTGGCTACTAACATCAACATCAGCCAGCAGACCATACGGAACCGCCTTCATGGGTTTAACCTCCGTTCTCGTCGCCCAGCTGTACGGCCACGCTTAACTCCAGCCCATAGGGCAGCACGCCGCAACTTCTGCAGACGTCACGTGAGGTGGACACGTCAGCAATGGTCCCAGGTCCTGTTTAGTGATGAATCACGCTTCACCATGAACCACAACGACGGCAGACTGAGGGTCTGGAGGCGCCCAGGGCAACGCTTTATTGACACCACTGTCCAAGAAAAGGTGGCCTTTGGTGGAGGTTCTGTAATGGTCTGGGGGGCCTTCAGCCTTCACCACAGAACACCCTTGTATCATGTACAGGGTAACCTGACTGGCCTCCGATACCGGGATGAGATCCTTCGACTGCTGGCTGTGCCTACACTGCAGCAGATGGGACCGACGGCTGTCTACCAGGATGACAACGCTCGCCCCCACAGGGCAAGGGTGGTCAATGACTTCCTGCAGCAGTCTGGAGTCAACAGAATGGAGTGGCCAGCATGCAGTTCCGATCTCAACCCGATTGAGAACCTCTGGGATGAGCTGGATCGCAAAGTGAGGAGCAACCACCCCCCTCCCAGGGATGCCCAACACCTCTACCAGATGCTGCAGGCTGAGTGGCAGGCGCTTCCACAGAGGATCTTCACCAACCTGGTCAACTCGATGAGGACTCGCTGCGTCGAGTGCCAGAACAGCCATGGCGGTTACACGCATTACTGAACTTTTGGGAGCATCAGAATGCCCTGTCTTGTGATTTCAATGACTTTGGGAAATCAAATTTCGATACGTACCCACTTTGATCAAATGTGCACACCAAACGATTGCTCGAAATTGAAGGCAATTGTGTATCGTTATCACTAAAGCATGGAATTAAATGTTTGCCAAACTTCAACGCATTGGCTTTCTTATTTTGAAAGTTATGAATTTTTGTGCAAGTGATCCTTAACTTTTTGTGCGTAGCTTATATACATATGAATACACCACGGACTGGATAGACCTAGAGGTGGGCATTGCAATGGGCTGTGCAATCTCTCCCATACTGTTCGTGTTGGCAATGGAAGTCATCTTGAAAGCTGCAATGAAGAGTTCAGGTCCAGTGAATCTGGGAGATGGATACCAGATGCCTCCTCTGAAAGCTTTCATGGATGACACAACAGTCTTGTCCACGGATGAGGAAGAGACACACCGAATCTTAAAGCAGCTGGATGAGCTGGTGGCCTCTTCAAGAATGAGGTTCAAACCTAAGAAATCCCGAAGTCTCTCACTGCGAAAAGGAAAAGTGGCAGATTCAGTCAAATTCATGGTAGCCAACCAAGCCATCCCCACTGTCACAGAAGAGCCAGTAAAAAGTCTCGGAAGATGGTATGATGACTCCCTGAAAGACACACAAAGGGGATGTGAAACCAAGCAAACAGCAGAAGAAGGCCTGAAGAAAATAGATAACTGCGGACTGCCAGGCAAATACAAAGTCTGGTGTCTACAGTTCATGCTGATACCAAAGCTGCTGTGGCCACTGCTGATCTATGACATTTGCACCAGCACAGTCGAAGCAATGGAAGCCAAAATCAACAAATACACAAGAAAATGGCTCGGTGTCCCACCTGGTCTCACTGATGTTGCATTCTACTGTCGTCAAGCAATGCTGAAGCTACCTCTGAAATCCATAGTGGAGGAATACAAAGTTGGAAAAGCAAGACTGTTGAGCATGCTGGAGGAATCGGAGGACAATATCGTGAGAGCAGTTCATCCAAAGCTGAGAACTGGCAGAAAGTGGAAAGTCCAAGAGGCTGTAAACAATGCCAAGAGAAACCTCAGCATCAAAGAAATAATTGGACACACGCAAACCAACAGACAGGGACTGGGAGCAACAAAAATGCAGTGGTGGTCCAAAGCCAAAGGGAAGGAAAAAAGAGACATGATCATACAGGAGTTGAAGGAAGAAGAAGATGTCAAAAGAGTGCAGAAGGCAGTCCAGCAAGGTCAACAGGGGCAATGGACAACATGGGACAGTGCACTCCAAAGAAGTCTCAGCTGGAACGATATGTGGCACATGGCTCCTCTAAGGATAAGCTTCCTCCTCAGATCTGTATATGACCTGCTCCCCTCGAATGCAAACTTAGTGAAATGGGGGAAAGCAGACGACCCAGCATGTCCGCTCTGTCAGAAGAAACAAACAGTGGAACATGTCCTAAGCTCTTGCAAAGTAGCGCTAGCCCAAGGAAGGTATACATGGAGGCACAACCAAGTTCTGAAAGTGATCACAGATGTGGTTAGCGAAAAAACCATGACCCCAAACGCACCAATTGCTATGACAACGTTCTACAAAGCAGGAGGGAAACAGGTCTGGCCCGAAAGAGCTATGACAACCAGCACATTGCCAAAGGGTCTTCTGGATGGAGCAGTCGACTGGGAGTGTACAGCAGACCTCCCAGAGTGGAGAAATTACCCAGATGTCATCAGCAAGACAGGCATGAGACCAGACATCGCTCTCCACTCTGACTCCTCGAAACAAGTGATTCTGATAGAACTCACTGTGCCATACGAAAGCAGAATGGAAGAAGCACATATCTACAAGACCGAAAAATACGCCGGTCTTGCCAGCACCCTGAAGAAAGCAGGTCTGCGGGTCAAAATCTTCGCCATAGAGGTCGGGGCAAGAGGGTTTGTGGGCACCTCCGCTTATGATCTCATGAAACAACTCGCCATTTCTGGGAAGAAGAGGACTAGAGCCCTTAAAGCGATGGCAGAGGCAGCAGAAAGGAGCTCAAGCTGGATCTGGGCAAGGAGGAAGAAGAAGAAGAAGAAGAAGAAGAAGAAGAAAGAAGAAAAGAAAAGAAAGAAAAGAAGAAAGAAAAAGAAAAGAAGAAGAAGAGAAGAGAAGAAGAAGAAAGAAGAAGAAGAAAGAAGAAGAAAGAAGAAGAAGAAGAAAGAAGAAGAAGAAGAAGAAAAAAGAAGAAGAAAAGAAAGAGAAGGAAGAAGAAAAGAAAGAAGAGAAATAGAGAGAAGAAGAAGAAGAAAGAAAGAAGAAAGAAATGGAAAAAGAAAGAAGAGAGAAGAAAGAAGGAAGAAGATGAAGAAGAAAGAAAGAAGAAAGAAGAAAGAAGAAAGAGAAAGAAGAATGAGAAAGAAAGAAGAAGAAAAGAGAAAGAAGAAGAGAAAGAAGAGAAGAGAAAGAAGAGAAAAGAAGAGAAGAGAAGAAGAAAAGAAGAAGCGAAGAAGAGAAGAAAGAAGAAGAAGAAGAAGAAGAAAGAAGAAGAAGAAGAAAGTAAGAAGAGAAGAGAAGAAGAAGAAATGGAGGAAGAAGAAAGAGAAGAAAGAAGAAGTGAAGAAGAAGAAAGAAGAAAGAAAAGAAGAAAGAAAAAGAAGAAAAGAAGAGAAAGAAGGAAGAAGAGAAGAGAAGAAGAAGAAGAAGAAGAAAAGAAGAAATAGAAGAAGAAGAAAGAAGAAGAAGAAGAAAAGAAGAAGAAAGAAGAAAGAAGAAGAAAAGAAAGGAAAGAAGAAGAAAGTAAGAAAGAAGTGAAAAAGAAAGAAGAAGTGAAGAAGAAAGAAGAAAGAAGAAGAAGAAGAAGAAGAAGGAAGAAGAAAAGAAAAGAAGAAGAGAGAAAAGAAGAAGAAGAGAAGAAAGAAAGAAGAAGAAAGAAAAGAAAAGAAGAAGAGAGAAGAAGAAAGAAGAGAAAGAAAGGAAGGAAAGAAGAAGAGAGAAGAGAAAAGAAAGAAGAAGAGAAAGAAAGAAAGAAGAAGAAGAGAAAGAAGGAGAAGAAGATGAGAAGAAAGAAAATGAAAAAAGGAAGAAAGAAAAGAAAGAAGAAGAAGAAGAAGAAGAAGAAGAAAAGAAAAAGAAGAGAAAGGAAGAAGAAGAAGAAGAAGAAGAAAAGAGAAAAGAAGAAGAAAGAAGAAGAAGAAAGAAAAGAAGAAGAAGAAAAAGAAAGAGAAAAGAAGAAGAAGAGAAAGAAGAAAGAAAAGAGAAGAAGGAAGAAGAAGAAGAAAAGAAGAAAAGAAAAGAAGAAAGAAAGAAGAATGAAAAGAAGAAAAGAAAGAGAGAAGAAGAAAGAGAAAGAAGAAAAGAAGAAAAAAGAGAAGAAGAAGAAGAAAGAAGATGAAGAAAAGAGAAGAGAGGAAGAGAAGAAGAAGAAGAGAAGAAAAGAAGGAAAGAGAAGAAGAAGAAAAGAAGAAAGAAGAAAGAAGAAGAAGAAGAAGAAGGAAGAAAGAAAAGAAGAAAAGAGAAGAATAAAGAGAAGAAAAGAAGAGATGAGAAGAAGAAGAAAGAAAAGGAAGAAAAGAATGAGAAGAAGAAGAAGAAGAAGAAGAAGAAGAAGAGAAGAGAAGAAGAAAGAAAGAAAGAAAGAAAAGAAAAGAAGAAGAAGAAGAAGAAGAAAGAATGAGAAGAAAAAAAAGAGAAGAAAGAGAAGAAAAGAAGAAAGAAAGAAAGAAGAAAGAAGAAAAGAAGAAGAAGAAAGAAGAAGAGAAGAAGAAAGAAAAGGAAAGAAGAAGAGAAGGAAGAAAAAAGAAGAAAAGAGAAAAAAGGAAAAAGAGAGAAGAAAGAAGGAAGAAAGAAGAGAAAAGAAAGAAGAGAAAAGAAGAAGAAAAGAGAAGAGAAGAAGAAAGAAGAAGAGAAGAAGAAGAAGAGAAAGAAGAAAGAAGAAGAAAGAAAGAAAGAAAAGAAAAGAAGAAAAGAAGAAGGAAGAAAGAAGAAGAAGAAGAAGAAGAAGAAGAAGAAGAAGAAAAGAAGAAGAAAAGAAGAAAGAAAGAAGAAGAGAAGAAAAAAGAAAAGAAAAAAAGAGAAGAAGAAGAGAAGAAAAAGAAAAGAAGAAAAGAGAGAAGAAAAGAAAGAAAGAGAAGAAAAGAAGAGAGAAGAAGAAGAAGAAGAAAAAGAAAAGAGAAAGAAAAGAAGAAAAGAAAGAAGAAGAGAAGAAGAAGAAAAAAGAAAGAAGAAGAAAAAGAAGAAGAGAAGAAGAGAAGAAAAGAAAGAAAAAAGGAAGAAGAAAAGAAAAGAAAAAAGAAGAAGAAAAAAAAGAAGAAGCAAAAAAGAAAAGAGAAAAGAAGAAGAAGAAAAGAAGAAAAGAAGAAAAGAGAAAAAAAAAAAAAGAAGAAGAAGAAAAAAAAAAGAAAAAAAAAAGAAGAAGAAGAAAAAAGAAAGAAGAAAAGAAGAAGAAGAAGAAAAGAAGAAGAAGAAAAGAGAAGAAAAAAGAAAGAAGAAGAAGAAAAGAAAAGAAAAGAAAAGAAAAGAAGAAGAAGAAAAGAAAAGAAGAAGAAAAGAAAGAAGAAGAAAAAAAAAAAAAAAAGAAAAAGAAGAAGAAGAAGAAAAGAAAGAAAAGAAGAAGAAAAGAAGAAAAAAGAAGAAGAAGAAAAGAAAAAGAAAAGAAGAAAAGAAGAAAAAAAAGAAGAAGAAGAAAAAAAAGAAAAGAAGAAAAGAAGAGAAGGAAAGAATGAAGAGAAAAAGAAAAGAAAAGAAGAAGAAGAAAGAAGAAGAAGAAGAAAAGAAGAAGAAGAGAAGAAGAAGAAGAAGAAAAAAGAAGAAAAAAGAAGAAGAAGAAGAAAAGAAGAAAAGAAGAAAGAAGAAGAAAAAAGAAAAGAAGAAAAGAAGAAAAAGAAGAAAAAGAAAAAAAAAGAAGAAGAAAAGGAAGAAAAGAAGAAAAGAAGAAGAAAAAAGAAGAAAAAAGAAGAAAAGAAAAAAAAGAAGAAGAAAAAAGAGAGAAGAAGAAAAAGAGAAAAGAAAAAAAGAAGAAAATGAAGAAGAAAAGAAGAAGAAAGAAGAAGAAGAAGAAGCGAAAAAAGAAGAAGGAAGAAAAGAGAAGAAGAAGAAGAAAAAAAAAAAGAAAGAAGAAGAAAAGAAGAAAAAAAGAAAAGAAGAAAAGAAGAAGAAAAAAGAAAAGAAGAAGAAGAATCGAAAAAAAAGAAGAAGAAGAAGAAAAGAAGAAAAAAGAAGAAAAAAAAAAGAAGAGAAAAGAAGAAGAAAAGAAAGAAGAAGAAGAAGAAAAGAAGAAAGAAAAGAAGAAAAGGAAGAAGAAAAGAAGAAAGAGAGAAGAAGAAGAAGAAAAAGAAGAAGAAAAGAAGAAGAAGAAGAAAGAAGAAGCGAAAAGAAGAAGAAAAAAGGAAAAGAAAAAAGAAAAAGAAGAAGAAGAAGAAGAAGCGAAGAAGAAAAGAAGAAGAGAAGAAGAAAAAGAAGAAGAAGAAGCAAGAAAAGAAGAAGAAGAAAAGAAGAAAAGAATGAAGAAGAAGAAGAAGAAGAAAAGAAAAAAAAAAAGAAGAAGAAAAGAAGAAGAAGAAAAAAGAAGAGAAGAAGAAGAAGAAGAAGAAGAAAAGAAGAAGAAGAAGAAGAAGAAGAAGAAAGAGAAGAGAAGAAGAAGAAGAAGAAGAAGAAGAGAAAGAAGAAGAAGAAGAAGAAGAAGAAGGAAGAAGAAGAAGAAGAAGAA
>JAPXFY010001960.1:12500-25000 GCA_030674185.1 Monoplex corrugatus | reverse complement strand
CCATGGCTGCAGACAGGAGCTGGAAAAGACGGCTGCATTCATCGCCCGGACACAGATGATTGTGTAGCAGCGTACGCCAAGAAGATGAAGAAGAAGGCACAGTTATTACAATGCGATGATGATGTTGTTGTGGATAATAATCATAATGCTATGGAGTTCCATTTAGGAATGAGACTGCGTGACAGGGCTATACTCTACGCTTACTATCATAATATATCCTGGCGCCAACCAGGCCCGAGAGATACAGACACCTGCGGTGCTGGTTAGAAGATTTGAGCAACACCCTCAAAGACGCATCCAGGAAGTGGATGAGACTCGACTGTGTGGTCCCAGTGTTCCCAATGAGCCCATAGCACGCCCAACTCTGCGTAGAAGCCGGTTATAGCCGAAAAATCCCACAATGATATAGTTTTGGAGGTACTGTTGAAGGAGCCGTAGACACATGTTCTGATATTTTGAAGCCAGAAAAAAAACACGAAAATACAATAAGAACTCGTATTTAATACAACAAGACAAGACAGGCTCAAATTTTCGGCCAACTGGCCTTTGTCAAGTGTAAGATCACAAACACACCAGATACAAAAATTAGGAGAGAAAGACTGAAACTTCCCTGCTGCTGTGTCCAATGTGAGAAAAGGAATAATGTATTGCTTCTTCTTCTTCTTCTTCTTCTTCTTCTTCTTCTTCTTCTTCTTCTTCTCCAAATTTTTGTATCTGGTCTTTGTTTGTTTGTGATCTTACGTTTGACAAAGGCCAGTTGGCCGAAAATTGGCGCCTGTCTTGTCTGGTTGTATTAAATACGCGTTCTGATTCTTTTTTCGTGTTTTTCTTTTTTTCTGGTTCCTGTTTGCTTGGACGCGGGCTGTCATACTTGTTTTGGATTCTGATATTTTGAGTTCAATCCCAGCCCGCAACATTAAAAACTGACCTGTTCGTTGCCCGTCTTAATCGTTTCCATCATTGTGGTGGTGTCAGCTTAATGTTTCCATCATTGTGGTGGTGTCAGCTTTAATGTTTCCATCATTCTGGTGGTGTCAGCTTGATGTTTCCATCATTGTGGTGGTGTCAGCTTAATGCTTCATAGGTCCCTCATCCCCCCCCCCCTTTCTCATTTTAAGACCTTGCCAGCGTACAGGAGTTTTACGCAAGCATCGGAAGTCTGTCAGATAATTCCTGGGTGGAGCGCATACGGAGTTTTCCGAGTGCAATGAATCCCTTTTGAACAAACTCCAAACTGTGAGACGAAGAAAAGAAAAGAAAAACAAAGAATCTACTATATCTACTTAAGATCTTTGCAGACTAATCACGATTAAATTTACGTTATAATCTTAGACACAACTGTGAAAGTGATTGCAGAAAAAAAAATCATCAATAAGCGATAGCATTTACGATAGTTTACTTCTGATAACAAATACTAAAAAAAGCGCAAGAAGGAACATTAACGAGATGGCTTGACCAACTCGCTTTCCACATTTTCACCAGGGAAATCTGCTAAACATGAACCTACGACAAGCATTTAAGACGATGCAAAGTATGCAAATATCTGCTGTCGCTCTGGGAACTGAAAGGATTAAATTTCGCTTACGACATCTGTCAGTTCTCTTTCCCAAAGGAGCGAAGAGAAGATAAATCTGTGCGGGTAAATCAAATTTACGTGGATTGCCTCCCTTCGTTAGAAGAGAAATTTGTTTTAAGCGTGGAACCAGAAGAACAAATAAACCAAAAAGAACGCGTATTCAACACAACAAGACAAGACAAGCGCAAATTTTCGGCCAACCTTTAGTCTTTTTGTTATTATCCGTTGTTTGGTGTCTGTTTGTGATCGTGCATTCGCGCTTGACAAAGGCTGGTTGGCCGAAAATTTGCGCTTGTCTTGTCTTGTTGTGTTGAATACGCGTTCTTTTTGGTTTCCTTGTTCTTCTGGTTCCTGTTTGCTTGGACGCGGGCAGTCACACTTGTTTTGGATTAAGCGTGTAAGCTATGGTGGTCGTCCAAGCTTGGATAAATACACAAAATTTGTCTACGAGTGAGTTCTTAACGCCTTCTTCAGAACTGGGGTAGGGGTTGAGAATAGTGGAACACAGGATTAATCCCTGGGCAAGAAGGGTGATAGAAGGGAGAAGAGTGGCAGAATGGTTCAGACGTTCGCCTGCCAATAACTAAACTCGAGGTTCCAGGGTTCGCTCCCCGTAGAGGCCTCGACTTTTCTCCTCAGTTTGACCGGAAAATCGAACTGAACGTCTAGTCCTTCGGAAGGGTACGAAAAACGAGTCGGACCAGTGTGCCTTCTAGCTGCGCACGCTAAAGATCCCACGGCAGTTGAAAATCGTGAAGAGTAGGAGGGCATTGCCCGACTGCCTTGGTGTAAAAAATATTGAAGAGATAGGTTGATTTCCCAGGTCCCACCCCTTGAAGACCAATTAACCTTCTTGCCTTTTGAAGTCTTGGTAAAAAAAATGTGAATAGGAATATGATAAGAATTTGAATCGAGGGAGAGGGGATGGGCGCCGCCCTCGTGGTGCTGGCCCCGGGAAAAGTTGAGGTCTCTGCCATCCTCACTCCCCTACGAACCCAGGGTTATGGCACTATCTAGGTAGGACCCGAGAACCTGGCCAACACGTGGGTTTATGTGCAGGCTTAAGGCTTGTGCCGTGATCATTCTGGTTCTTCACCACCACATGGCGCCTGTGATGTTAGTGCATATGGAATTCATTCTGAGCGCGGAGACGTCATCTTGAGAAACAGGGACCAAAGGAATGATCTTGTTGTCATAGTTTCCATGATTTTGTAAGACTCTCTTCTTCTTCTTCTTCTTGGCGTACGCTGCTACACAATCAGCTGAGTCCGGGTGATGTCTCGTCTGAACTCGAAGAGTATGTAAGCCATTATGCGATAAGTGCATGGTACCGTGGTTTGTTAGAAGGAGCGCGCTGGCCCGGTACCTCTGTCTTCAGCCTTCTAGGTTTTCTGTAGGGGTTGCCCCGCCCTTAGCTCCTGGCCCGTACGTCCTGCCCAGGGAGCACAGGGGGGATTGTTTCTCCGTGGATCCCGCCCCGTAGCTAGGGCTTATATCGGTCCTTACCCGCTGATGAACCCGTCATAGGACACCTGGGGCGTTTTTTAAGGATAGCAGCGCCACCTGCTACCCCACCCCGTCCTGATAGGAACACCACCAGTTTGGTCCGGGACTGCTTATTTGCTAGCAAGCTAGCTTATTCACAGCCACCCTCCATATCTGAAGGGCTTCACTATCCGCCACTTGTGACCCGCCAGGGTTGGGGATGGTCGCCGCGCCGTGAATTGGAAGTCGGCCTTTTCCAGTTTGTAAGACGCTGAACGTGACAAAGAGATTGTTTAGATAAGGTCTCTAACTACAATGCTTATCTACTTACATCAGGGTTTTCATGAATTTCACCATTTTTAAGTTATATAGGAAGTTGATCAGTCAGGAAATCAATGATATATTTACGGGAATCTGTTCATTATTAAACAAACCAGATCACAAGCTGTCAATACTACTGTTACATTTACACATGCTGAAACACGAACACACGCACATACACGCACATGTACATATATGGATAAATAGATATACAGAACAGCTTATACCACATGCACATACACACACTTACATAATTACACAGACACACAAACACATACAAACACATGATTACACAGACACACAAACACAGACAGACAGACACACACACACACACACACACACAGAGGCACAGTTACAGACACACACCAAACACTCACACACACATACACACACACACACACACACACACATACATACACACACACACACACATACATACACACACACACACACACACACACACACACACACACACACACACACACACACACACACACAGATACAGGCGAACACACATTGTTCCAAGGGCAGGGATGTCGTCTTGAGAAACTGACACTGAAATTCACAATGCGATGATGATGATAATAGTAACGATAGTAAAGATTACAATCATCATCATCATCATCAGGTGCCCTGACGCATGGCGTTGGCGACCATGGACTTCCAACCATCTCTATCTCTCGTTGCCCCTACCATCTCCTCCACCCTCCTCATCCCCAGCCACTCTGCAAGTCCGTCCAGCATTCTCTCCCTGGGTCTACCTGGTGCTCTCTTTCCCTCCAGCTTTCCCGTTGTGACCAGGTGCTTCAAATCCCTCTTCGTCATAAAATGGCCTATAAATGTTGCCTGTCTTTTCCTAATTTTCCTTATGAGTGATCTACTTGTGTCTGCCTCCATCAAGACTGTCTCATTTGTTTTCTTTGCTGTCCATGGAACTCTCAACATTCTTCTGAGAAACCACATCTCGGCTGCCTCAATATTGTTCTGGCTTTGCTTGCTGACTGTCCTCGCCTCGCATCCGTACAACAGTATTGGTTCTATATAACATTCAAGGACTCTCTTTCTGATGTTAATTGAAAGATGACAATAATGATGTTAATAACAACAACAACGGAAATGATGATACTAATACTACTACTGCTACTACTATTAACAACAACAGCAACAACAATGATAATAATGATGATGATGATAATAATGATATAATAATAATACATTATAATAATAACAACAACAACAGCAATGATAATATGATGATAATAATAATAATAATAATGATGATTAGTTCTTCTGTCTGTCCATTTAACACATAGTAGTCTCCTATAAAACCACATCTCTGCTGCCTTGATTCTTCTGCAAAGAGTTTTTTTTCTTCTCAAAGTCCAGGCTTCGCAGCCATAAATCATGACTGACCAGATCAAACATTTTAGAAGTGTAATTTTCAGGCCAGTTGGTATACCTCTCTATTTCCAGATGTTGAGTTGGACCATTTTTTGCTTAGCCATTCCAATTCTTATTTTGATGTCTTTGGGGCAGGTTCCATCATCAGTGTTTACAGAGCCAATATATTTGAAATCCTTAACGTTCTCTAAAGGAATCTTGTAAACTGTGATGTTTTGACTGTTTTCAGGGTCTTTGCCTTTGATAAGTGGTTTCTAAGAAGAATGTTGAGAGTTCCATGGACAGCAAAAAAACAAACAAACGAGACAGTCTTGATGGAGGCAGACACAAGAAGATCATTCGTAAGGAAGATTAGGAAAAGATAGGCAACATTTATAGGCCATTTTAAGAGGAAAGGAGAATTAGAGCACCTGGTCACAACAGGAAAGCTGGAGGGAAAGAGATCACCAGGAAGACCCAGGGAACAAATATTGGACGGACTTGCAGGGTGGCTGAGGACAGAGAGGGTGGAAGATGTGCTTGCGGCGACAAGGGACAGATACATATGGAGGGCCATGATCTCCAACGCCATGCGGCAGGGCACTTGATGATGGTGATGATGTAGCACTCCCGCCCTCCTGGCATTCAAGCCTAGACCAGGTTCTTTGTCTCTGAGGTGGGTGTCGACGTAAAAACTGAACCAAACCAAACCAACTCACTCCGGGCCTTTACATCTATACAGAGCAGCTCGCTCAGCCGCCAGCTGGCCAAGCCGCTAATTCTACTGCCCTAACCATGGTCTCCATACTTAGCAGTGGAAAGTTTTCAATGTTGTTCTATCAAAACATCAAGGGGGGATCGTTCAGTCGCAGAAGCTTCTGCTGGATAAATCTTCAAATAATTTGTTTCAACATGAGAACCGTTGAAGAGTTCCGAATGTTTGAATCTGGAAGTCATCGTCATCGTCCCAAGGTCAGAGCCACAGGGTAAAAAAATGCCTAAAAATCAGCTTTTGTGAGGAAGTTGTGAGAACGGCATATCTTTAGGAACAATATTTGCATTCCGCTTTTGCTGTTGTAATTCTCTGCCATTGTTCTCACTTCACGTCAAATTTTTGTCTCATCTTAAGTAAATGTGTGACCTCTCACCACGAATTCAGTCTTAACTCACAGTCAGTCGAACAGCACTAGGAGTTGAAAAGATGAGTGATGGTCTATCTGGGGTGTTTTGACTTTTTCTCAAAATTGATTTCTGTAGACTATATATAATCTATCCCCCACAGAAATTTTTTTCTTGAAAAAATATTATTAATCAATTTAAAATGGTGTTTTAATGCGCTGATCTCAGCAGAAAGAACTCAATTTCCTACCAAAAGTACCTATTTTTGTCTCTTATTGTAAACCGTAACCTGTGCAGACCCCCCACATGTAATATATTGACAGAAAGCTCTTTGGTGCACCTTTCAGATAATGACAGCTAAAACTAGAAACAAACTGGGTCAAAGCCACCAAATAAAGAAATTTAAGAAAAATGTGTAGGAGAGCACACAAAAGCTTTAGAGGCCGTTTTCCCAAAATGGCGTCATACAACTTAATGACTTTAAATATACATAACTTCTACATTTTTTTTTAGTAAAGCTTTATTCAAGTACCAAAATAATCAGCAGAATGTACACTTTCCAGTGATAAATATATCTTAAAATGCCCAAAATGCTAGTTAAGACTGATTTCGTGGTGGGAGGTCACATATAAAGCCACAGTGACTTTAAGAAGCAGAATGCCTTAATTTTTGTTTTGCAATACTGTTTGTATTACTGTTACTGTTATTGTTGCTTAAAGCCCAGCCGACTGCGTAGAGCCATATCAGGGCTTTAACTGTTTGAAAACATACACAATACTTCAACACTGTTATTTCTGTTCAAAGCCCAGCCGACTGTGTAGAGCCATATCAGGGCTTTAACTGTTTGAAAACATACACAATACTTCAACACTGTTATTTTTGTTCAAAGCCCAGCCGACTGCGTAGAGCCATATCAGGGTTATAAACATTTCAAAATTAACACAAAACATCAACAGGAAAACAAAATACGAAAAGAATATTAAGTACATATATCAATGCATTAGCGCACACAATCTAAGGAGAAGCCCCTGGCGTTGACCGCTCCGTCCAATTTATCGCACAGGGGATTAAAAAAAAACTGAATACAGATATTTAAACATAACCAGGGGCACTGAAACATATATAAAAACAGGCCTAAATTACCTAAAATTGCTTCCCACATATCTTACCTCCATAAAGCCTCAAGTACACCCTATACATAAACCCGATTATCAACCGTGAGAGAAAAGTATGTAAGACTTTATTGAACATAATACAGGTGAATGGACCAACAAGGCAGAAAACGATAGGAAGAAACGACAGAAAGCAAAGAAACGAGGCAGAAACAAAGCGAGTGTCAAAAAAAAAAAAAAAAAAAGAGGAAATTTCTAGCACATAATTTCCAGAAGGTGGAGGGATACTATTTATACTGAAAGAGCGCTGGGCATCCCTACAGGGGGTACTGTTTGTATAAAACGGAACATTTCTAGAATGGCTTGACTGTCCTGTGTCTTTTTTTTTTAAGAAGGACACATGCTGAGAGGAATATTTCAAAAAAAAAATGTCACACTCAACGTGTGAAAGAGTCTATAGTTTGTATGGACTGAAGATTGGATACCGTATTTCTAAGATTGTTCAAAATCACTAGACACCTCTTCGCATACTCACAATTTCTTCTTCCATTTCAAAGTAAGGGCAATTCCAGAAGGAACAGTTTCATGAAAATGTATGTCCCTGAAATAAGACCGGCACATTCGACAATGATGACCGCTTTTGTTGCTTGCTTTTACCACATTCAAACCTTCGTCATTTTCTGTTGCAACATACGTTCTTAGGCGTCCTTGCTGAAGTGAACTTGAAATAGGATACCGTAATATGAACTAGAACACTTTTAAAGAGCTGCAAAAGTTAAGGAGAACTGGGTAGACCGAAAATCTTGCCGAGGTCCAAAATAACGTGTTACTTCCGGCCGCAAGAGTTATTCCTCTTTCACCATTTTCAAGATTTGCCACATTGTAATAAAACGTTAAATAAATATCACCAGGAACATTGTGATAAAACGTTATATAAATATCACTAGGAACATTGTAATAAAACGTTATATAAATATCACCAGGAACATTGTAATAAAACGGTATATAAATATCACCAGGAACATTGTAATAAAACGTTATATAAATATCACTAGGAACATTGTGATAAAACGGTATATAAATATCACCAGGAACATTGTAATAAAACGTTAAATAAATATCACCAGGAACATTGTAATAAAACGTTATATAAATATCACTAGGAACATTGTAATAAAACGTCATATAAATATCACCAGGAACATTGTAATAAAACGTTAAATAGATATCACCAGGAACATTGTAATAAAACGTTATATAAATATCACTAGGAACATTGTAACAAAACGTTATATAAATATCACTAGGAACATTGTAATAAACGTTATATAAATATCACCAGGAACATTGTAATAAAACGTTATAAAAATATCACTAGGAACATTGTAATAAAACGTTATATAAATATCACTAGGAACATAGTAATAAAATGTGATATAAATATCACTAGGAACATTGTAATAAACATTATATAAATATCACTAGGAGCAATGTAATAAACATTATATAAATATCACTAGGAACATTGTAATACAACGTTATATAAATATCACTAGGAACATTGTGATAAAACGTTATATAAATATCACTAGGAACATTGTAATACAACGTTATATAAATATCACTAGGAACATTGTAATACAACGTTATATAAATATCACCAGGAACATTGTAATGAAACGTTATATAAATATCACTAGGAACATTGTAATAAAACGTTATATAAATATCACCAGGAACATTGTAATAAACGTTATATAAATATCACTAGGAACATTGTAATAAACGTTATATAAATATCACTAGGAACATTGTAATAAACGTTATATAAATATCACTAGGAACATAAGTATAGTCTGGAGGAGACAGGATCCATTTTTTAAGACAATCTCCGTCCCATTAAGGGAGAGAAGCGCGTGCACGCGGGTGGGAGTGTATGTATATGTGCCTATGTATGTATTGTGTGTGTGTGTGGTGTGTGTGTGTGTGTGTGTGTGTGTGTGTGGTGTGTGTAAGTGTGTGTGTGTGTAAGTGTGTGTGTGTGTATGTGTGTGTGTGTGTATGTGTGTGTGTGTGTAAGTGTGTGTGGTGTGTGTTGTTTAGTGTGTGTGTGTGTGTATGTATGTATGTGTGTGTGTGGTAAGTGTGCGTGTGTGTGTGTGTGTGTGTGTGTGTGTAAGTGTGTGTGTGTGTGTCTGTAAGTGTGTGTGTATGTATGTATTTATGCATGTGTGTGTGTGTGTGTGTAAGTGTGTGTGTATGTATGTATGTATGTATGTATGTGTGTGTATGTATGTATGTGTGTGTGCGTGTGTGTGTGTGTGTGTGTGTGTGTGTGTGTGTGTGTGTGTGTGTGTGTGCGCGACCAAAATATGTTAGCAAAATTGTCTGAGCTGTTTGTGAATGTATACAAATGAAGTCAAAGTTCTGGAGCGTACCGATGCTGTGAAAGCATAAGCGTAGAAGCAAGTTAGGAAGGTCAAGGTCACGTGGAGAAAATTCAGTATTCTGTGAGGATAATGATTTGAACATCACTTTCTCAGAAATGTCCCACAACATGAAAACTGTGTTTCCTCTGTTGTTTCAGTCTACCATTTTCCTCAATGGATGTCTAGTTGTTTATTATTATTATTATTATTATTATTACTATTATTATTATTATTATTATTATTATTATTATTATTATTATTATTATTACTATTATTTTTATTATTATTATTATTATTTTATTATTATTATTATTATTATTATTATTATTATTATTATTATTATTATTATTATTATTATTATTATTATTATCATTATTATTGTTATTATTGTCATTATTATTATTATTATCATTATTATCATTATTATTATTATTTGAAGCTTCTTCAAGGACAGTTACCCTGGAAAGAACAAGATCTGGATTTCCATAATGTTTTAGTATAAATAGAAGAGAATTAGAATGGCTTTATTGTGGTGTTTTGAGTTGTCCCATTTTTTATGCCACCCCTATGTCACTTTCCCCAAGCTGTTCAATTTATCTCTCCTGCATATTTTTTTAATCTAACGAAAGTGAAGTTTCTATTATAGCACGAAGGACCACATTGTATAGAACATTTGTTTGTTTGTTTCTTTGTTTGTTTCTTTCTTACTTTCTTTCTGTCTTTCTTTCTTTCTTTATTTCTTTCTTTCTTTCTGTCTTTCTGTCTTTCTGTCTTTCTGTCTGTCTTTCTTTCTTTCTGTCTTTCTGTCTGTCTGTTTTTCTTTCTTTCTTTCGTTCGTTCGTTTTTGGTAAAATATCATCACGAGGCATAAGACTAGGGTTGATTGTGCTTATGCTATAGTTGTTTTTTTTAATATTTTTTTATTCATGTTTTGCGTCACAAGAAACGGACATCTAACACACAGTGCGGCAACGAAAAATGAAAAAAAAACAACAACAGAACAATTATGCACGTATGAAAAGACGATGTTGACATATGAACTCCCATATAGCATACAGAATATACATTATGATATGTGACCTCCCACCACCAATTCAGTCTTAACTCGCAGTCAGTCGAACAGCACTAGGAGCTGAAAAGGTGACTGAGGGTCGATCTGGGGTGTTTTGACTTTTTCTCAAAATTGATTTCTGTAGACTATAATCTATCCCCCTCAGATATTTTTCTCTTGAAAAAATATTATTAATCAATCTAAAACGTTTTTTTAATGCACTGATCGCAGCAGAAAGAACGCAATTTCCTACCAAAAGTACCTATTTTTGTCTCTTATTATGAACCGTAACCTGTACAGTACCCGCACATGTAATATTCTACAGAAAGCTCTTTGGTGCACCTTTCAGACAACGACAGCGAAAATTAGAAACAAACTGGGCCAAAGCCACCAAATAGAACAATTTAAGGAAAATGTGTAGGAGAGCACACAAAAATTTAGAGGCTGTTTTCTCAAAATGGCCGTCATATAACTTAATGACTTTAACCATACATAACTTCTACATTTTTTTGAGTACAAGCTATATTCAAGTACCAAAATATTCAGCAGAATGTACACTTTCCTGTGATATGTATATCTGAAAATGCTCAAAATGCTAGTTAAGACTGATTTCGTGGTGGGGGGTCACATATGTTATATACTGGAAGTTAAAAAAAATGAATATCAAGATCTAGGGACATGTCAACATTTCCCCTATGAACCCGTGTCACAAACCACATCCCTTTGCTGAACGACAATCAATCATCAATGAACAATGTGGTAACAGAAATGATATCAAATTATACATATAAGATAAGTATTGTTCACATAAAACGATCCATAACTGACAAAATGTATAAGACAACATTCTAATCATTGATGGTATAGAGTTTTATTGTGGGCTGAGATTGCCTACTCTTACCTAAAACTGCCAAAGAAGACAGGGGCTATAGAATGTGAACTCCATCGCGCAATCAGTTTGATGAGTCATGTAACCAAGATCCTATTAAGAATGATCATGATGAGGACAAGGAATAGAATCAAAAAAGAAATAGCAGAAGAACAGTGTGGATTTGTGGAAGGGAAAGGAACTATTAATGCCGTATGCATCCTAAGAACTGTCATAGAGAAGTCAATCGAGATGAACAAGGATTTATATCTATGCTTTGTTGATTATACCAAGGCTTTCGATCGGGTAAGACATGAAGAATTGATCTACCAACTAGAAACACTCAATGTTGATGGAAAAGATCTACACAGTTCTAAGCATAGTTTGAACCTCGACAAGTTTGAACAAAAATACGTATGCTTAATATAGGTGAAAAAAAAAAATATACATACACTAAGAAAAGACAGCTTTCGGGATAATTCATTCCTAATGGCATTGGCATTATAGGGCGCTGTGTGACCACTCAAGATCGGTGAGAAAATCTGTCTGTTCTTTCTGGGAAGACCATTTCGCCACAGCATAGCGCCACATCATTTCCCGTTTCTGTTCAGTGTGTGTTTTTGTTCACTACTCAAACTGGTTTCCATACAGACATTTGTGACCTCCCACCACGAAATCAGTCTTAACTCGCAGTCAGTTGAACAGCATTAGGAGCTGAAAAGGTGACTGAGGGTCTATCTGGGGTGTTTTGACTTTTTCTCAAAATTGATTTCTGTAGACTATAATCTATCCCCCATAGAAATTGTTTTCCTGAAAAAATATTATTTATCAATTTAAATTGGTATTTTAATGCACTTATCGCAGCAGAAAGAACGTAATTTCCTATCAAAAGTACCCATTTTTGTCTCTTATTATGAACCGTAACCTGTACAGTATCCACTTATGTAATATACTGATGGAAAGCTCTTTTGTGCACCTTTCAGATAATGACAGAAAAATTAGAAACAAACTGGGCCAAAGCCACCAAATAAAGAAAAATAAAGGAAAATGTGTAGGACAGCACACAAAAACTTTAGAGGCCGTTTTCTCAAAATGGCTGTCATACAACTTAATGATTTTAAACATACATAACTTCTACATTTTTTGAGTACAAGCTTTA
>JAPXFY010001960.1:0-5000 GCA_030674185.1 Monoplex corrugatus | reverse complement strand
AACAAAAAAAACTTAACCCTTTGACTCCCTCACCCTGTCCACCTGCATCCTGCTTGGTCAACAATGCTAGCAAAGCAAAAAACAAAAACCCTATGCGCTGACAAGGTTTTGAAATTGGGGATGGGGATGGGGGTGGGAGAGGGGGCGGGGGAGGGACTTTTGAAACACTAATCTGACACCACCACCAGAATGATGGAAACATTAAGATGGGCAAGCCAACAGGCCAGTGGACCTATGAAACAGTAAGCTGACACCACCAGAATGATGGAAACATTAAGATCGGCAGCCAACAGGCCAATGGACCTATGAAACACCAAGCTAACACCACCAGAATGATGGAAACATTAAGATGGGCAGCCAACAGACCAGTGGACCTATGAAACACCAAGCTGACACCACCAGAATGATGGAAACATTAAGATGGGCAGCCAACAGGCCAGTGGACCTATCAAACAGTAAGCTGACACCACCAGAATGACGGAAACATTAAGATGGGCAAGCCAACAGGCCAGTGGACCTATGGAACACAATGCTGACACCACCAGTATGATGGAAACATTAAGATGGGCAGCCAACAGGCCAGTGGACCTATCAAACACTAACTGACACCACCAGAATGATGGAAACATTAAGATGGGCAGCCAACAGGCCAGTGGACCTATGAAACAGTAAGCTGACACCACCAGAATGACGGAAACATTAAGATGGGCAGCCAACAGACCAGTGGACCTATCAAACACTAACTGACACCACCAGAATGACGGAAACATTAAGATGGGCAGCCAACAGGCCAGTGGACCTATGAAACAGTAAGCTGACACCACCAGAATGATGGAAACATTAAGATGGGCAAGCCAACAGGCCAGTGGACCTATGAAACAGTAAGCTGACACCACCAGAATGATGGAAACATTAAGATGGGCAAGCCAACAGGCCAGTGGACCTATGAAACAGTAAGCTGACACCACCAGAATGACGGAAACATTAAGATGGGCAGCCAACAGGCCAGTGGACCTATGAAACTCTAAGTTGACACCACCAGAATGATGGAATCATTAAGACAGGCAGCCAACAGGCCAGTGGACCTATGAAACAGTAAGCTGACACCACCAGAATGATGGAAACATTAAGATGGGCAAGCCAACAGGCCAGTGGACCTATCAAACAGTAAGCTGACACCACCAGAATGATGGAAACATTAAGATGGGCAGCCAACAGGCCAGTGAACCTATGAAACTCTAAGTTGACACCACCAGAATGATGGAAACATAAAGACAGGCAGCCAACAGGCCAGTGGACCTATCAAACACTAAGTTGACACCACCAGAATGATGGAATCATTAAGACAGGCAGCCAACAGGCCAGAGGACCTATCAAACACTACGTTGACACCACCAGAATGATGGAATCATTAAGACAGGCAGCCAACAGGCAAGGTTTGAATGTTGCAGGCTAGGGGGCTTAACTCGAGACATCAGATCTGACTCTATTTATAGAATCAACCTGCCTGCTAACAAAGCAAAAACTTAACCCTTTGGCTCCCTCACCCTGTCCACCAGCATCCTCCTTTGTTAACCATGCTAACATAGCAAAAACTTAACCCTTTGACTCCTCACCCTGTCCACCAGCATCCTGCTTTGTTAACCATGCTAGCAAAGCAAAAACGTAACCCTTTGGCTCCCTCACCCTGTCCACCAGCATCCTCCTTTGTTAACCATGCTAGCAAAGCAAAAACTTAACCCTTTGACTCCCTCACCCTGTCCACCAGCATCCTGCTTTGTTAACAATGCTAGCAAAGCAAAAACTTAACCCTTTGAGTCCTGCACCCTGTCCATCCTTTTTCGTTAACCATGCTAGCAAAGCAAAAAAAACTTAACCCTCTGACTCCCTCACCCTATCCGCCAGCTTCCTGCAGGAAGCTGGTGGATAGGGAGCGGGAGTCAAAGGTTAAAAAAAGGCACTGACGTTAGTTCATTTCATTCTTGAATTTTTTTTCAGGCTATATATATATATATATACAGGGGGGGGGGGGGGGTGCAAAAGTAGGTATACAGTTATGAAAAAAGAAAACACGTATAATACTCATTGCATTTATTATACAAACAAAATGAATATTGCATATACATGTAATAACAAGCACAGCCTTAATCCCTCAGATACTCAAACTGCTTGCTGTCCGTATTCACACACTCCTCTAATCGAGAGCGGAATTAAGTATAATAATAATGATGTGGTACTTACTGTATACCTACTTTTGCACCCCCCCTGTATATATATATATATACTGCAAATGAACCAAAAAACAAGACAACAAACTAGAATGTTGAGCCCGGTACTTCGGCCACAGACTGTGCAAGCCACAACCCAATCAATCAATGTCCACAGTCGGTCACGGATATTCTCCTTCTCTAACGTAGACAAACGGTACAACCTTGAGACAGGTTGATAAGTTTAAATACCTGGGAGCGATCATTTCACCAGACGGCAGATGCACATCAGAAATAGCCAGCAGAATTGGCCAAGCCAAAACAGCATTCAAGAAGATGAAAAACATTCTTACCAACAAATGCCTATCAATTAACATCAGGAAAAGAGTTTTTGAATGTTATATAGAACCGATAATGTTATACGGTTGTGAGGCGTGGACAGTCAACAAGCAAAGCCAGAACAAGATTGAGGCAGCCGAGATGTGGTTTCTAAGAAGGATGTTGAGAGTTCCATGGACAGCAAAGAAAACAAACGAGACAGTCTTAATGGAGGCAGACACAAGTAGATCATTCATAAGGAAGATTAGGAAAAGACAAGCAATATATTATCGGCCATTTTATGAGGAAATGAGAATTGGAGCACCTGGTCACAACGGGAAAGCTGAAGGGAAGGAGAGCACCGGGTAGACCCAGGGAGAAGATACTATACAGACTTACGGAGTGGCTGAAGACAGGGAGGGTGGAAGAGATGCTTGAGGCAACAAGAGATAGAGACAGATGGAAGTCCATAATCGCCAACGCCATGCGGCAAGGCACCTGATGATGATGATGATAACATGGAGATCGATCATGAGCCGTTCCGGAAATACCGGTCTACCGATGCAGGTGGGAGAGAAAGAGAGAGAGAGAGAGAGAGGGGGGGGGGTCCTCGATGTTAGCAAAATACTGACTGGCTTTTAAAACTGAAACAAAAGAGTTGTGTTCTAAGAAAACACCAGACGAGCACTCTAGTCAAATGTGTAAGACGTTGGACGTCAAGCCATTCTAATAAACTCTGTTTTACGACAAAGTGTAACACAGAAAATCCACATTCTGTATTTCTCAAAGTCATCGGATGCATACACAAGAAGATCACTCACAAGGAAAGTTAGGAAAAGACAGGCAACATTAATAGGCCGTTTTTTTTTAGGAAAGGGGAATTAGAGCACCTGGTCACAACAGGAAAGCTAGAGAGAAAAAGAGCACAAGGTAGATCCAGGGAAAAAGTACTGGACGGACTTGCAGAGTGGCTGAGGAAGAGTGGGGGGGGGGGGAAGATAAGCTTGTGGCGACAGGGGATAGATACATATGAGGGGCCATGATCGCCAACGCCATGCAGCAGGCACTTGATGATGATGATGATGATGATGATGATGATGATGATGATGATGATGATGATGATGACCGTGACAATGGCGGATTGCCACAAAACTGAAAACATCTTTTGTATTGTCACAAAATCCTGAGAAAATGCTGATCCAAACTTTCCTTTAAGAAGTACTGATTTTAGACACCTTGTTGAGCGGGCCTCTGTAGCTCAGTTGGTTTGAGCTCAGATTCACATGGGAATGGTTATGGGTTCGAATCCTGGGGTGCGCAATATTAAAACTGGTCTTCTCACTGTCCCATCTTGACATCATTGTTGTTCTGGTGGTGTCAGTATAGGATTAGATAACTCTCCCCTTCCCCAACTTCCCTGGGATGGTTATCCCCGTCGGCCACATCACCTGAGGTGGGTGCTGACGTAAAATAACTGAACCCAATCAATCAATCAATCTCCACAGTCGATCATGGATGTTATCCTTCTCTAACGTGGAGAGTAATCATGACCCATTTAGGAAATACCGGTCTACCGACTGTAGGTGGGGATGGGGGGGAGTCCTCGATGTTAGCAAAATACTGACTGGCTTTTAAAACTGAAACAAAAGAGTTGTGTTCTAAGAAAACATCAGACGAGCGCTCTAGTCAAGTGTGTAAGACGTTGGACGTCAAGCCATTCCAATAAACTCTGTTTTACGACAAAGTGTAACACAGAAAATCCACATTCTGTATTTCTCAAAGTCATCGGATGCATACACAAGAGATCATTCATAAGGAAGGTTAGGAAAAGACAGGCAATATTAATAGGCCGATTTTTTTTAGGAAAGGGAATTAGAGCACCTGGTCACAACAGGAAAGCTGGAGAGAAAAAGAGCACAAGGCAACATTTACAGGCTGTTTTGAGGAAAGGGAATTAGAGGACCTGGTCACAACAGGAAAGTCAGAGGGAAAGAGATTGATGTCTCACCTCAGCACCTTCTTCAGGTATCATGGCCGATGACGATAAGTATCCCTCAGAAATGGGGGAAGATGTTCTGTTTTATAAATGCTTGTGTGTGTGTGTATGTGTGTGTGTGTGTGTGTGTGTGTGTGTATGTGTGTGTGTGTGTATGCGAGTGTGAAAGAGGGGAGGAAGGAGAGAGAGAGAGAGAGAGAGAGAAGGAGAGAGAGAGAGAGAGAGAGTGTGTGTGTGTTGTGTGTGTGTGTGTGTGTGTGTGTGTGTGATTGTGTGTGTGCGCGCGCGAGCGTGAAAGAGGGAGAGAGAGAGAGAGAGAGAGAGAGAGAGAGAGAGAGAGAGAGAGAGAAGAAGAGAGAGAGAGAGTGGTGTGTGGTGATTGTGTGTGTGCGCGCGCGAGCGTGAAAGAGGGAGAGAGAGAGAGAGAGAGAGAGAAAGTGTGTGTGTGTGTGTATGTGTGTGAGTGTGTATGTGTGTCT